>JAQFVV010012732.1:567500-877008 GCA_028023455.1 Epiperipatus broadwayi | reverse complement strand
GTAACTATTGGTTAAATCCATCGTGGAAAAAATCCGCTTGTTCCGGAACCTGGTCATTAGTTCGTTCATGACAGGTGGGGCGTTTGTGTCCGGGATCGTTACCTTGTTTAGTTGCCTAGCGTCGAGGCACAATCGTATTGACCCGTCCCCTTTTTTCACGGCTAGGATGGGATTATTGTACGGCGAGGTGCATTTTGAAATGACTCCCCACTCCGTCATCTGCTTTAACTGGGTTTCAATTTCTTTCCGGTATTGGAATGGGATCGGGTATGCCCTCGTCTGATATGGGTGGCTGGTGCTCAATCGGATCCGGTGTTCGTACCCTTGAATTACTCCCGGTTTGTCCGAGAAGACACTTTCGTGCGCCCCCAATATCTCCTGAATTCTTTCCTTCTTTTCTTTGTCTGGTCCAGTTATTTCCTCGATTCTTTTTTCGATTTCCCCTTTTATCGCGATGCATTGCAGCTTCCTTTGTCTTTCTGGTTCTTCGTCCACTTTGCTTTTGAAAGGCACCGTGACTGTGCTGATCCTTGCTAGTTCGGGCCCGTAATCGATGTTACATTTAGCCATTTTCATGAAGTCTGATCCTAATACTAAGTCATGGATTAAGCCTTCCAGTATTAGTACGACCTGGGTAAACTCCTGTCCTGCAATGCTGATATTCGCCCACACTTGTTTGGTTTGTATTCTCGCCTTTTTCCATTGGCCAGTACAATTTGGGTCCCTTTTAGCGGTAGGATTTTCATCTCTGTTGGCCCTTGGGCGATCTTGTTGAAAATTTCCTGTGCCATTACGGATACTTGGCTTCCCGTATCCAGCAAAGCCCTTGCCTTGAACCCCTGGATTGACACGTCGATTATTGGGCATTCCTGTCTTCTCCGAGGTCCTTCCCCCCCCCATCTTGTGTTATATTGGCTATTCTGATCCCATTGTCCTCCTCTTGGTTAAAATAATCATCGTTTTCGATCGCCTGTAGTTTCTTCAGCACTCCTGTTATTTCGGTTTCCCTTTCAATGATTTGTTTGATCTCCCTGGGTAGGTTGCGTCCCGCTATCTTAATTTGCTGTTCCTCTGGTATTTGGTATTTGTCTATTTTTTTTAATCTTGCCATCTGTCTCTGGACGAAGGTACTGTATTTTTCCTCTTCTTCCCTTTTGTTTTGTTCGATCTCCCATCTTTCCCTTTCCTGCTGGGCTACTCCCCAATATCTTTTCATGATGGCCCTTTGATATTCCTCGAATGTCTCTGGTTTGTTTTTCATTGTCTCCCACCATTCCACAACTTCCCCTTGAATGTGGCTACATGCGATCGCTATTTTGGATTCTTCGCTGAACTGCTCGCATGAAAATAACCTCTTCAAACTTTCTATATATCGACATGGATTCTCATTTCCCTTTCCTTTGAAATGCTCTATTTTTATCCATTTTCCCTCCATTCTGTTTGTTGTCTCGTTGATCTTGATTTATTTGGCCTATTATAATTTTTTCACTACTGTTTACGGGAATGTGGTTCTTTTTTTACTTTTGATTTTATTTGTTTTATGGTGACAGCGACCGATCGGCGTCCGCTCCCTTATCTCCTGCTATGCTTTATTTGTTTTGTTTATTTTGCTCCGGTTCCCGATGTTTTGTTTACCCATTTGCGATGTTAAGAATCGCCGCGATTTTGTACCGTTTGTTTATTATATTTTTTTTTTTCCAAGCTTTTGTTTACATAAATATTTCCGCGTCTTCTCCCAGTTCGGCCGCTTTTGCTAGTATCTAGATTTGCTTTTTCTTTATGTTTAGAAGCGTCATTTATACTAGCCTCACGTTGGAAGCGCCAATGCAACCGGAACCCCTCTCACCATCCCGAGATTACGGGCTTCGAAACAAACATGACATAGCGTAAGGCTTTATTTATTTTCTTACATCGACAGTTATTCACGATCCACATAAGGGGGTGCCAGATAAGATTATTTAAGTTGATTTTAATTACTCGCATCACCTTACATCATGTCAAAACGATTTCGAAGTCTAATCCCACCCACTAGCTCAACACTCCCAGCATGGACCATTAAGGTGTCTCAAGGTTGTTGCATGATTGTTTCTAGAACGACTCCTCCCGGAGAAGACGCATTGTCCGCTAATGAAAATCAGCAAGGTTTTCTAATAAGTCGATCACGGCATAAAGATCATTTATTGGTTATCACTGACCTATGAGGTTGTTCGCTTACGCCCCGAACACAAGGCTTACAAGTTCATCCCCCCGCTTTATCGTATAGAACATAATTAATTGACGTTTACTTTGATTGATTATAGACCCGCCCGTTCTTAAATCTATCTTAACTAAGGTGAAATAAGAAACATCGTGACTTACGGCACGATGTTGACATAATTAATAAAGTAAATAAATGAAAATTAAAATTAACTAAATCTACTTCAAAGATAAGTTATCAAAGAATAAATAACTACGGTTTTGATTGTGTGTGAAAAGATTTGAGATACGCTCGACTTGATTAGATATTGAACAAGTTTATTAAATATGAAAGAAAACATTATTAATTGATTTATTACACACGCGCACATACATTCACGCTCACAGAGAATCATAATTAGTCATAACATAATTTGAATAACGAGAAAGTTCCTTTCTATTTGACAAATATATAATCTTTCCTTAGATTCACTTAAGTTCAAAGTTCATGTTTACAAAGTTCAGTAACAAAGATAAACTATTATGACGAGGAAAGTCTTAAGATTTATTTGAGTAAATTTATGTTGGTTAATTACGAGATTGCCTTACGAGTTTCTAAATTGAGTGAGTGAACATAATATAAAACATATTTACCTAGGATTTGTCTTGGTTACAACGAATGTCGATTGGTCTGGACGAGTTTGGGTATTTCACGGAACATTTCAATTATGAGGAGCATTCACTTAACACGACGATGTTATCAGAATTTCATAGCTTCGGAGATATTTCAGTAGCGGAGCGCCGATCAGTCACTGAAGGGTTTACTAGCCCCTCATGACAGTCGACGCTCTTGGTATTAATTTCATAATGGTCATCGTAAATACTGAGGAATAATCAAGCTAATTCAGAACAATTCTGTTTTTAAAATGAAAACATAAGCATCGAAATAATGAACAGGTGATAACTCGGCGTACCGAGAATTTGAAAATTAAAAAACACAATAATGAGAATGTATCAATCGAAATGAATCGAATCGAACCATTGAATAGGTTTTGACTGGTATTTATAAGGGTTGATCCATATCTTGGGATCCAATCTACCCCCATAGTTCCCTGTTCTTGGAGTTGTCATTCAGGTCCGCGTTGGAGGTACCTGTTCACTCACTCTTTGTGCTAAAGGCAATATTTATTTTGAGACAATCTCATTTTGCAATCTCACTCACCCAACCTTATTCCTTCACACCTCGAATGCATGCGTGTGTGCGTGTGTTTTACCAGAACAATACAAGTTATTTTAAATTTAGAAGTCGAGCATTTATCTTTTCCTCAAATCTTTTCTATAAGTTTTATTCTAGTTAAAATTATATTTCTAAAATAAACATTTTTTAATTCCCCGTGATGATTTTGATTGGCAATTATATTTTATTATTTAGGAGTGCATATTATTTTTTGTTATTATTTTTTTTATTATCTAAAGGTTTTAATCATTTAATTAGACGTTTTACCGTCTGTATTTTATAAATGTATATTATAAATGTATTTATGAGAGAAACTATTACGAGTTACGAAAATAAAATTATGAGTGTTTTATGTTGCTTGCTGGTGTGTGCGCTTATCGATGCTTCCTAGATCTAATACTGATGTAACGCTGTCTCGTTACAATACAGTATAAATTCGTTTCTAAAATTTAACAAGAAATATTTTGTTATAGCATTTTTTTTTTTTTTAGTTACTTCTGATAATTGTCAATATTTATTTTACCCCTTAAATATCTAAATATTTTTCTTTTACATATCTAACATACAAAATTTTTACCTACAATTGTATGTACTAATTAAAACATATTTTATAGATTTTTTTTTTTCGTGTTAAATATCAACTTAACCTATAATAATTATATTAACATACCTTTGTCCTTACAAGGCTATTAAATATCACTTGACCATACAGACTTTAATCTATGTGATATAAAAAAAATACATATCATTTATAGCTTAGTTTTAAACAATCATTAATTAACAAGTGCATACTCTCTCATTAGAAAATGTTTTCTGTTGAGCAATTGGTCCAGGTGAAGAGCTTTATCCAGTCGTATTTCACGAAGCAAGTTTAAAAACAATAAACGCATGGTATTATTTCCTTTAAATAAAAGTTTTCTCTTATTTTGTGCGTTTAATAAATTAGGTAAAGAAACATATAGCAGAATTGAAGATTAATTCTTACTTGAATTAAACTACTACAATTTTGGGATCCAAGAAAAAAAAATAGACTTCTAACATAGACGAATATTTGACTATAGACGATAACATACACAATTTTTTTTTTTATTGACAATACGTATACTTATTAGCTAGCTTACTTATGGACAAAAATGCGCAATTTTCCGAGAGATTATTATGATAATAACTGCAGTCAATTTACGTGTACATGAAGTTTTAATAATTCCAACTGATGTATAATAGAATATATCATTTATTTTTATCATTAAGTCACTAAGATATTTGGTTTTGTTCATACTTTAGGAATTATAAATTTTTTTTTTAACGGTAACTTCTCTGTAAGAATGCCCCTATATAACTTTTTCCATATTTACTCTGAGAAAGTTTATATCTTTTTTATATTTCTTTAAAAAAAATATACAGGTGCATAATTTAATCTTATTTATAATTATTATTATTTCCAGACAATTCTTGGTGAATAAAACATATTTTAACGTATGTAACTACATTACTTGTAAAGGTAGACAATATTGAGAAAGAGCGCGAAAATGTTTCTAGTTGATTTTCCTTGGTTCAAAATATTTCTTTCAATTATTTTTTTTTTCTTTCTATACCAAGAAAATATCAATAAATGACATAAAGTTAATAAATAATTTTCTTTCTTGGAAATCATTTATCTTCCTTAATTTAGACATAATAACACTTTTCGTGACTCTTTTAGTTACATCTGTCATTTTTGAACTTTAGCATGAGACAATAAATTTTGAAGTATAAAAGGTCTTTAAATAGGTAGATGGCACAGAAAATCAGGATATCTTATCAAAAAATTTTAGCCACACATTATATTATTAAAATTTTACTTTGATTACATTTATTTCTGCAAAATAAAATGAAAAAATTGAGTTACCAAATTTCAGCACTGTTCCTTCCTTGAAAACTAAAAGCAGACTATATCTTTTTTTTTTTATTTTACTTTAGCGACCTCTTCCAGAAAAATAATCATTTGATTATAACATAAACAAAAGAAAGGAAAAACTTATTACAATCATATAGTTTTCAGTATTATCTACCTGGATTACAAAGTAATTTGACAATAAAAAAAAATAATAAATACATTAAATTAACAATCAGTGATGTATAATTCTTTAAACATTATATATATATATTTTTTTTTTACAAAAAGAAATTACCAGAAGTTATTGTGCTTTATGATAAGACACTCATCCACTCTCCCCTCTACCCATCCAAAATCAATTACTGTTTAGCTTTTATACCATATTAATTTGCTCTAATTATTAATATCTCAATTAAATTATTCATGTTCTCTCTTTAAAAATGACATTGAGTTATTAAATCTATTAGTTATTCACCCAAAACATGCCAAAGTGAGTGAATAGCATATTTTATTAATCAATTATTACTATTGTTATTTTATCTTTTTATTTCTTTAAAGAATATCATTGTTTTCCTGCAGAAATAATGCCAAGTAAACCAAGTGTCAATAACACTAGGTTACAATTCTCCCACCATTATAATAAATAAAAAATAAAATAATATATGCATTTTTTAACACTTCTTATGGTATTACTAAGTTTATATCCTTCTTTCTTATGTCAATAAATACAGTTTAAAGGATTTAATTTTGCTTGGGATATGGTAGTAAGCTTCAGGCATTATAGGTACCTCTTGTTCCATCAGGGGTTGAGACTAAAAAGGCATTCTCACCCACTTGTTTCACAATTTCATAGGGGCCTTCATAAAGATACATGAATTTTCTAAACATATGTTTCCGGAGATTACTCACTTAGGGAGTTCTAATTAAAACAAAATCATGGACTTTAAAAGGGTGTGGACTGGTTTTGGAATAACGAGTACGTTTATCACCCATCTTTTTAAGGTTAATTCTGGCCAGTGTTTGGTCATGTTCCACATTAATATTTTCCACTATTACAGGTAACGGTGTTTTGATTAGTCAAGGTTCAGGTCTACCAAAGTGCAGCCGAATTGGAGACATCCTAGTAGACTCATTAATAGTTATATTTATATAATTAATCACCTGTGGCAACTTATTGACCCACTGTTTGTGATCCCGTTCTATATATACTCGGAACAACCTACTTATCTCACGCGTGATTCTTTCACTTGGATTGGATTGGGGATTTCTAATCGAGCACATGATATGTTGAATATTTTGCTTCTTACACCACTTTTTCCATGTACCAGAAATGAATGCAGTAGTGTGGTCGGTAAGTATTGAAACTGGTTTTCCTATTAATGGAATTTGATAAGTTTCCAAGCACTTAATAACATTTTTAGCATCTGTTTTTGGAACTGGGTAAGCAGAGACATATTTGGTAAAAATGTCATACATCACAAGAATAAATTTTTGACATTTGAAAGATGGAAGTGGTCCATAAAAGTCCAGTGCCAATAATTCATTGGGCTGACTGGGCAGTATGGGTTGAAGTGTTCCCACATACGATTTATTTTGAAACTTAGTTTTTAAACAAATCTCGCATTCCCTAAGTCTATGGGCAATGGATTCAGACATCTTATGAAAATAAAAATGCTTCTTAATAATAGGTTCAATTTTCTGAATTCCATAGTGTCCATATTGGGTGTGAACATAATCTATGAGTTTATTGACTAAACATAAAGGAATAATCACTCTCCATGAATTTTCATCTCCCCTTTTTAATTTCTTCATTAAAATTCTATCTTTAAACCTATACCCCTCTTTAATTCTATCAGCATATCTACTTTTCTGACCTAGTTTAGCTGGATCTGATAAGAAGTGAACTATTCTCTCCAGCCTAGCATCCTGTGCTTGCAGTAATTCTAAATTGGTATAATCTCTAACTATTTCTTCCTCTAATAAACTAGACATATTACAAATAATTATATTTTCAGTACTGGGGTTCTGATAATTAACAGAAACAGGATTGCGGCTAAGAATATCTGCAATGACATTATCCTGTCCTGAACAATATATGATTTCATACTGATACTGTTGGAGATAGAGGCTCCATCTGATTAATCTTTCATTATTAAGGTAACTCTTGTTGAGAAACTCTAAACTATGACGATCAGTTAATACTATAATTTTTGATCCCAACAAAAGCTGTCTAAGTTTTTGAAATCCCCACACAACAGCTAATGCCTCTTTTTCTGTGGTGGTATAGTTAAGTTCCGCTCCCCTTAAATGTCGGCTTAAGAAATATAAGACTCTAGTTTTCTTATTCTCATTAAATTGGTATAGAATCACCCCTAAACCGAACCCACTACTGTCAGTTTGCAAATAGAACTCTTTATTTAAATCTGGATAGGCTAAAATTACTGTTTTTAAAAAGTTATCTTTAACAATTTGAAATTCCCTTGTATGTTCCTGGGTCCACCTCCACTTTTCACACTTTTTTAATAAAACAGATAAGTGCATAGTATCATATGAAAATTTTTTATAAAACCTGTGATAGTAATTACACAGTCCCAAAAACGATCTCAAGTGCTTTCTGGTTTTAGGGACGGGAAACCTTTGAATGGCGGCAATTTTGTCTGGGTGAGGTTTGACCCCTTCAGCACTAACCAAATGATCAAGAAAAGAGATTTCTCGGGCAATTAAAATACATTTTTCTAAGTTGACTTTTATATTGTTATCTGAACACTCACAAAGAAACATGCTAAGATGCTGTAAATGATCATTTAAATTTTCCGAAGCAATGACAATATCATCGACATATATAACTAACAAATTTTTCAGTTCTTTTGAAAAGACCATATTCAAGCATCTGATAAGGCCAGCCCCACTATTAATTAAACCAAAGGGCATCCTTTGAAAAATATAAGATTGGCCCTGGTAACGGAATGCCGTATACTTTTGATCATTTTTGTGGAGTGGGATTTGCCAATAGCTGGCAGTTAAATCAAATGTGGAGAATATGCTCTTCCCTTTGAACTTTGTCAATAATTCCTGAATAGGTATGGTATGTCATGCTCTGGGACAGTATGCTGGTTAAGTGTACGTGCATCCAGACAGACTCTAATGGATCCATCTTCCTTTTTGACTACTACTAATGGATTCACATAAGACAAAGGGCTGGGCTTAATTATTTGCCAGTCAATCATCTTATTAATCTGCTGTTGAACCTCTGCCTGGTATTGATAAGGAATAGGATAAGTACGCTGCTGGAAAGGCTCATTATCTTTCAAATTGATTCTATGGACATACCATTTTAATATACCAGGTATTTTGGAGAAAACACGATACTGGAACAACAACTGGAAAAATGGTTTATAGTATTCTGTGCCAATAATACATGAACCATCCAACTTAACTTTAATATTTACATCAACTGTTGTCTAATGTATGGTCATTAATTGATTCATCTGATTATTACAATTGACTACAAGAGGGCAAATCTCCTCTTTACATCCAAAAGTTTCATCTCTGTAATTAATATAACAATTATTTAGAGTCATGAAATCCGAACCAATTATGGCTTCATGAATCAAACCTGGCATGATTAAAAAGACATGGTCAAATTTGCACAAATTAATTTCTAATGTAATAAAAACCTGTCTATTAGATAACTTAGCCTTCTTTCCATTAGCAAGTATTACCCTAATCACCTTAGTTGGTAAAATTGGAATAGATTGGTCAGCTGACTGAATTTTCAAGTAAGTTTCTTCAGACAACAAGGAAGCTTGACTGCCTGAATCAATTAAGGTGTTGACAACAATTCCTGAAATGATAATCTTTATCATGGGACAGTTGTACAAGATAGGTGGCTCAGACATTTTTCCAGGTTCCAAATAATCAATGTCAAGGTCTATATTATTGATAATCCACATCATGCTGTTCCCCATATGTTTAAAAATAGGGCCCCAAAGTGAGGAACGTTCCTGCGAGGTCCTTTTTAATTTAATGCCCTGCTACTTTTACTACCTTTTATATTTTTCTTTGGTATTGTTGGGATACCAGTAGTAGAAGGCTGATTCCCATTCAGAATTCTACTCTTAACTGTTGGCCTAGTGAGGTGGCTATTCTGTCTACCATAGGGATTCATCCTATAATATCCTTTTTCTCTAACTTTTTCCTTCCCATATGTGACCTATCTGCGAAATTGATATTACTCACCATCGGATGGGTGTCTCTATTTACCCTAATTCTATTATCAATATTCCTATCGCTGGTCTCTAACAAATCTAAAATTTCTACTACCTCTTCTATGGTATGTCTGTCAGCAGCAATCAAGATCTGTTCTATATGCCTCAGCAGATTATGGCGAGTTATTCGCACAATTTGTGTCTCTGATAAAGGATAAGCTATCAAGGTTTTCAATTTGACGGCCTGACTCCTGAAAAACTGAGTATAACTACCCTTATTTACATGATATCTTTCCTGAGATATCTGATATCTCAGGTTATCTTGGTGGTCTTCCCCCCAAAAACTGGCTAACATAAGATATTTGAAGTCTCCATATGTTTCTGGTTTAATAAATAATGATTGCCACCAGTCTTTAGATGCTGCACACAAATGGTTAGCGGCAATAGCAATCTTTTCTATCTCAGATAAATGACATAAGGTGAATAACTCCTCCAGATTCTGGAGATACTCATGTGGATTCTCCAGATATTCACCTCTAAAAAATTTAATTTTTAAGAATTTTAAGGCCATGGAGCTATTACTTTCTGGCTCTAGCATGACTTTACTTCTAGCCTCATTTAATGGATCGTATATTGATTCTACTGGATTAATTACCGTATGTAACTCAGATATTACTTGGTTATTATGACCATTATTTGTTTCCTTTACTTGAGTTTCAGATAAACCTTTACTTTGAACAACTTTTTTACTTTTTGTAAAATTATCCCTATTATAGTCTATAGCTTGCATTCGACTCTCTAATTCTAACTTATAGTTCTGCCATTCACAGTCTATTCTCTTTGAACTATCTTTTAGGCCTACATTTAAGTGTTTAATCTGTTGTTCCAATTGGTTAATAGTTTCATCTTTATCTATCCTGAATTTATCCTTTAACCTTTGATAGACTTTACTCTCACACTGAGTCATTAATTCCCCTATTTCATCTTGGAGATTATTATGTAATAGCTGTGCATTACTCTTTATTATATCATTAAAATTTTCTACTCTTCCCATAACTTGACTTAGCTCACTTTCTAGATTTTGATTAATCTCACATTGGGTCAACTCTTGAATTTCTAGTTTAGCTATTAATCTGGTAATCTGGCTCTGACATCCTTTCACTACATTGTCAGGTGCTAGAGTTATATTTTTAACTTCCTCTTTCAAATTACTAACTTCACTTCTAGCACTGTCTAATTCTCCCTTAATAGATTCAACTCTATCCTGAACTTCTCTTTGGAATACTACTGTTTCCTTTTGATAATTTCTTATTTCCTGTACTTCATTGTTTAATACAATATATTGACTTTTAAAGTCCTGCTGGATAGCCTCAATCATATTTTCTGCCCTTTCAGAATTTGTTTCGATCTCTTTCCTTATTCTTATTTCCAGCTTTTCAGAGGCCAATTTTGATTCTTCTACATGATTTCTCAAATCTTCCCTTAAGTCCTTTATCTCCTGTACTTGATTTTGAGATGTCTCTTTGATCTCCTGCATTTGATTCTCTAATTTAATATTTAAATTTTGTATCTGACTTTTTAATTCACTATTTGAGTTTTGGATCTGACTTTTTAATTCACTTTTTAATTCACTATTTGAGTTTTGTATCTGACTTTTTAATTCACTATTTGATTTTTTCTAATTTTTTCAAGAATTCCTCCAAGGTATTTCTCATTAATTGATCTGGCTCATTTTCATGTTTTCCCTTTATTATTGTGGCTTCTTCTGGGTTAGCTATATCCAAATCTTCCCCTTCCTCTTTTAATTGTACACTAAAATATGGAGTCTGTGTATCAGGGGATTGTAACTCTTGGGATCCTCCCAAATCCTCAGAAATACTATGATTATCTTTGTTTTCACTCATATTAAAATTCTAACTCTTTTAGTATTTAACAGTACTGAAATATTAGCAATGAACTATTAATAAATTTATTGATAAGAAATGATTGACAAGACATCCTCCTCCATGCCTCTCCTACCAAAAATAATCTACACCAAAAACTATGCTCTGACATTTAATATCCCTAAAGCTCCAACATTAACTACTAAATATGCTCTTTTTTTCACATGCTTCTTAGTCCATATAAATATCATTATATTATGTAATATAGCATAAGTCCCAATCACAAGACCAGACAAACAGATCATCATAAATGACAAAATCATTACAGTGTTTTATGGAATTGCCTACAGTCCACAACATCATAAACTGACAACTTAATTATTTATTTTTCAGTGGCAAAATATTAGATCATATAATAGATATTCACATAATATCTTATGGCTAAAACAATTCATTATTGGCAAATATTTTTAATCAATGAATAACTAATCCATTCAAGTGCAAATAATATTAATATTGACTTCTAGAAAAGTTTACTAAATTCCTCGTGGCCAGCTATAGCCATCGAAAGCCCCATGTTGGGCGCCATTTCTAACCTTAATATTATAAATTGATTTAGAAATTTATATTATTTTAATTTAGAAATTTATTTATTTAGAAATTTATATTTTTATTAGTTTAGTTTATTTGCACTTGTTGTTAAGGCAACTAAAATAAAAGCAACATATCCATTAATTTTCCAATATGATCTAAAATACTTTTCATATAATACAATTGTATATTTAATTCTCTTAAGCCATGCCACAAGTGTAATAACAACAATAATTGATCACTTATTAATTTAAAGAATAATTATAATAATATTAATCTCAGGGTTCTTTGTTTCATGTAAGGAAATGTTCGGCAGTATTGTGTTGTCGCATATGACTGGCATTCTGGTCGGCTATAGGAACCATTTATTTTACTTAAATTCAATGTGTCTTCATCTCTCATATCAACTGCTATATTATTTAAAGAGGTGATAATTCTATTCAATAATGACATATAATTTTGAATAACACAGCCCTTTTTTGTTTTTAGAATCTCAGTCAGAATAATAAAAAGACAAGGATGCTTTTTGTGTCCTTCCATCATCCATGACAACACAATAATATAACTAAGATTTATTACTTAGACAATTTAACTAAATGTTTGGAATAATGGGCAACCAAAGTTAATGGTTTGGGAATACATTCATTTTTTTTTTTACACAAAGGTGAATGTCTAGTCTTAAGTTTACAACTCCATAAATAATTATCATTAAACTAAAATATAATGACATATTCCGATCTGCTTAACTTTATTTATCTGGTATATTAAGTTTTTAAGAATTTGGAATGATTTCGGACTCAAGAAAAGGTTTTGCAAATATTGTACAAACACTTATATTTAGCATATAAAAACAAAAAAAATGAATCTACAACAAATTTTAACAAAACTATAATTTATTATTATCACAAAAAAAAATATATGAACATTTATTCAATAATCCCATAGTAATACAAAAATATAAAATATATCTGTATACTCTTTTGGTTATGGACTAGAGATTACTACTTCTCCTGTATGCAATCATATGGATTGATTAACTAAAAGTACATTTCGTTACCAATACATTGTTTATTAAATTTTGGTAACCTTGTAGAAGCTTTTATTCAAAATTATTGACTAACTATTTTTTTTTTAAATGATTAATCCAATCATATGCAATACGCAAAATATTAAATTTATTTCTAATACATTTACTTTATTTATGGTCTGTAATGGGATAACCTATTCTAATTATAGGCCAGTTATCAGAAGTTACACTTACCATCTTACATTTAACTTAATGCTAACTTAAGTTATGATACAAATTTTATTCATACGTATAATTTTAAATATGAGTATTATTTAATTACTAACCAGAATTAAATATTGCATTTGAATATTCCTTCAGTAAATAAGCGTTTTAAATTATGCAATTTTTAAATACTTTCTCCATTGATTTACTTGTCAAATACTAGCAATATTTAGCAGCACAATACAGATATTGATCTTAGTTACTAATGCACTATTTATACTAAAGTGGATCTTGAGGAACTAACACCTCCAATATAACCTTTATCTTGCCTGAACTTTCAAAATTAAGCACAATAATCAACACCTTCCATGGTGGAGCTATCTTTATTTTCACATGAGGAATATGGAATAACCACGAAGGTTTGTAAAGTAATCTACTACATTAAAATATTTTGGTGGTTTCTTGCCTCTTACTTGGGCATACAATGAACACACACCAAATACAATCCTCTCCTGGGATTTAAACGAATGAAGCATACTAAATGCTAGATAAATTCTTGATCGTCCTATCTATGAGAATCGATCACTTGGGCTATAAACATACCCGAACATTATATTTAAAATCTTCCTCTCATGGAAAACAAAGCTTTTGGGGAGATCATTTTTCATCCCACAAAATAAATACATTATAATTATTACCTATGCGAATATTAAGCATATACCAATGCTATATTTGGGCAGGATAAGTAAATACACTGATTATAATAAACTTATGTTACCGAGTATACTTTGATCAACATCTGAAATCAATGGACATCATAGAATAAAAGTATAATAATTTTAATTTTAATAAAGGAACATTCAAAATAGTTGGTAGCATACTATCTTAAACTACATAAAATGGATGTGTTATTTAAGAATAATTAGGAATAAATTCCTCAATTAATACAGTATAAATTCGTTTCTAAACTTTAACAAGAAATATTTTGTTATAGCATTTTTTTTTTTTAGTTACTTCTGATAATTTTCAATATTTAATTTACCCCTTAAATATCTAAATATTTTTCTTTTACGTATCTAACATACAAAATTTCTACCTACAATTGTATGTACTAATTAAAACATATTTTATAGATTTTTTTTTTTTCGTGTTAAATATCAACTTAACCTATAATAATTATATTAACATACCTTTGTCCTTACAAGGCTATTAAATATCACTTGACCATACAGACTTTAATCTATGTGATATAAAAAAAAATACATATCATTTATAGCTTAGTTTTAAACAATCATTAATTAACAAGTGCATACTCTCTCATTAGAAAATGTTTTCTGTTGAGTAATTGGTCCAGGTGAAGAGCTTTATCCAGTCGTATTTCACAAAGCAAGTTTAAAAACAATAAACACATGGTATTATTTCCTTTAAATAAAAGTTTTCTCTTATTTTGTGCATTTAATAAATTAGGTAAAGAAACATATAGCAGAATTGAAGATTAATTCTTACTTGAATTAACCTACTACAATTTTGGGATCCAAGAAAAAAAATAGACTTCTAACATAGACGAATATTTGACTATAGACGATAACATACACAATATTTTTTTTTATTGACAATACGTATACTTATTAGCTAGCTTACTTATGGACGAAAATGCGCAATTTTCCGAGAGATTATTATGATAATAACTGCAGTCAATTTACGTGTACATGAAGTTTTAATAATTCCAACTGATGTATAATAGAATATATCATTTATTTTTATCATTAAGTCACTAAGATATTTGGTTTTGTTCATACTTTAGGAATTATAAATTTTTTTTTTAACGGTAACTTCTCCGTAAGAATGCCCCTATATAACTTTTCCCATATTTACTCTGAGAAAGTTTATATCTTTTTTATATTTCTTTAAAAAAAATATACAGGTGCATAATTTAATCTTATTTATAATTATTATTATTTCCAGACAATTCTTGGTGAATAAAACATATTTTAACATATGTAACTACATTACTTGTAAAGGCAGACAATATTGAGAAAGAGCGCCAAAATGTTTCTAGTTGATTTTCCTTGGTTTCAAAATATTTCTTTCAATTATTTTTTTTTCTTTCTATACCAAGAAAATATCAATAAATGACATAAAGTTAATAAATAATTATTTCTTTCTTGGAAATCATTTATCTTCCTTAATTTAGACATAATAACACTTTTCGTGACTCTTTTAGTTACATCTGTCATTTTTGAACTTTAGCATGAGACAATAAATTTTGAAGTATAAAAGGTCTTTAAATAGGTAGATGGCACAGAAAATCAGGATATCTTATCAAAAAATTTTAGCCACACATTATATTATTAAAATTTTACTTTGATTACATTTATTTCTGCAAAATAAAATGAAAAAATTGAGTTACCAAATTTCAGCACTGTTCCTTCCTTGAAAACTAAAAGCAGACTATATCTTTTTTTTTTATTTTACTTTAGCGACCTCTTCCAGAAAAATAATCATTTGATTATAACATAAACAAAAGAAAGGAAAAACTTATTACAATCATATAGTTTTCAGTATTATCTACCTGGATTACAAAGTAATTTGACAATAAAAAAAAATAATAAATACATTAAATTAACAATCAGTGATGTATAATTCTTTAAACATTATATATATATATTTTACAAAAAGAAATTACCAGAAGTTATTGTGCTTTATGATAAGACACTCATCCACTCTCCCCTCTACCCATCCAAAATCAATTACTGTTTAGCTTTTATACCATATTAATTTGCTCTAATTATTAATATCTCAATTAAATTATTCATGTTCTCTCATTAAAAATGACATTGAGTTATTAAATCTATTAGTTATTCACCCAAAACATGCCAAAGTGAGTGAATAGCATATTTTATTAATCAATTATTACTATTGTTATTTTATCTTTTTATTTCTTTAAAGAATAGCATTGTTTTCCTGCAGAAATAATGCCAAGTAAACCAAGTGTCAATAACACTAGGTTACAATATATATATATATATATATATATATAAAATGTTTGTTCATTAAAAATTATTATAATAACAATAACAATAATAAATATAACAGTAATTCACTATTGCATACAGTCTTTCAATTTGCAGAAGTACTTTTGGTTAATTTTTTAACCCTTCTCAACTGCCATTAAATTCAAAAAACATAACGAAAACAAACATCATCAAATCAAGTCACATGAAAATTAAATTTAGATATTAGCAGCTTGTATATTATATATATGTACAAATATTTTCATCTTTATTAGTGCATTTCTCATCTCATCTCAACTCTACCAAACCATTCACCAGAATAAAAAGTCAATACACCATCATTCACTATAAATGCATTTTAGAATTACTTTTCAGATGGGTTAAACAGAAATACATGGAATAACTTAACTTCTTATATGTATGTTGAAACAGTGTTTCATTGCTAAGTCATATAAAATAGGCATATAGTAGTAGGAGTTTAGAATAGTTACATTTATTAGTATAGAATCAAAGCACACTTAAATTGGTTAAAAATTACTAGTTTAAAAATCTTAAAAAATATGTATATTATACATTTATATGTATTTATAAATGTGTCTACATAAAAAACAATTTGTACAAATTAATTTTAGGAGGAATATAAAAGCAAAAAATATTGCAAATTAAACTCATTCAATATTAAAAAAAATACATTTCATTTTTGTTATTAAATATTTAAATGAAAAAAAAAGGTGAAATATTGTTTAAATTAATTAAAATATTAATTAATGTAATTAAGAATTTTTTTTAATATACAAAAAAAAAAAATTAAAATTTTTTTTATTGATATTACGGTGCTTGTCTTATAGATAAAGCCGCCGTTCGATGGTGCCATTTTCACACTAAAACTATAAAATATGAACATCCCCAGGCCGTTGATTTTAATCATTTTGATATGTTTTTTTGTAATGCAAAAATAAAAACAAAACAAAATCATCTTTTTTAAATATTTTTTATTAACGTATACAAATTAAATGATAATAATAAATGTAAAATAAAATAAACAAATTACAATTTGATTCGTGTTTTTTATTTTGCTTTATTAGAAAAATCAATTTTCTATCGTATATTTTTTTACTGGGATTACAGCTTAATCACTATTTTTACTTCATATAGAATGACAACAAAAAGTAAAAGTTGTTATGGTTAGGTTTAGAGTTAGTTTTAGGGTTAGTTTTAGGGTCAGATTTAGGGTTAGTTTTAGGGTTAGGTTTCGGTTTAGTGTTCTGTTGTTTGTAATGCTAAAATAAAAAATATCAAAATCGTATTTTTGTAAATATTTTTTTTTAGTAACATCTATAAAATAAATGATAACAATAAACGTAAACTATATTCAACAAAGAATAACCATAGTCGGAGAAAAGAAAGAAAGTAAAACTTTTTTAAACAACAACAAAAATGTCTTCTTTACTTATTAATCATGTTTATAATATATGCTTTTTATGAAATTTACAAAAAAACCATGCAGAATTGTATTTTTCTTACTGGATATTTTTGTGTTACCATTCTTTTTTACTTCAAAAATATACACACGGTAGAATCTTGTTTGTCTTGTGGAATGTTATGAACAGTAAGTTACTTGACACGTTACCTATTCCCAACTCACTTTACACATATATCTTATCAACATTCCCCAATTAAAACTTCAATACAGTATGGTGTAAAAAGTCTGATAATTATTACTTTACAAAATCTGAACATTTCAATACTTTAAAATAAAAAAAAAATCCAATGAAAACAACATTTCCATCCAATTAAAAAAAACACACCCTCTCACCAAGCCATAACCATTTTATAAACTGTGCGAATTCAGAAAATGTATTTGCTGTGATGCAACATACATGCTGTACTGTGATGTGACATAGCGGACTGCAATCTGTAGCACAACAAAAAAGTTGTATTATAGAAAACGTAGGTTCGAACGTGTCGGCCGCGGAAGCGGCATTTTTATGTGTTTTAGCATGAAAATGGCACCATAGAGTGGCATCTTTAGCTATAAGACTAGTACCAATATTACTATTATTAAAGGGAATTAGAGAATTATTTTGATATTAAAGAAAACATGGTTTAATTACATTTTAATTATGCAACACTAACTAGAAAGAATACTTTTATGATTTTTTCTCTCAGTGATAAAAGCTTTTATTCTTGAAAAAGACAAAATACACAACAGTTAAAAAAGGTTTACAAAGATATAATTATGTGGCAAAATAAAATTCAAGTACAATATGGTGAAAGGGGAAGGGAACACATATGAAATGGGAAGGAGATATGGACGGGTGTGTAGTCCAGGCAAAGAAGAGTCTTTGGCAAGGAGCAATTTTGATAGGCTTGGTTACCCTGGTAGGTTGATAGGAGGATCCATATGTGACATAAACTTTGAAGGAGTTTCTATATGTTGTCTTTAGAGGTCTCAGGGATGGATGAGGAGATTTCTGAGTTATGTCTAAATACCACAGGCTGATTTTTTGTCCTTTGTAGATGAGTAATTTTAGTTTTTCCCGTTGTATTTGGAATGGCGTTATGATTGGTCATGTTGTTCTTTTTTACTTGTTTTATGATTTTTGGTAGATTAAGATAAACTGTCTGGATTTTACAGACATAATAAAATTATTATTATAATTCAAAATATTGTAACAAATAGATTAAGTATTCCAGTACATTTTATTTAACGTTTGAAAGATTTTCTGAAAATTAAAAAATATAATATTTTAATATAATAAATATTTTAATAAAACATTGCAGTTTAAACATTATTAAGTATTAATTCTTTTAGACAAGAACTTTAATTATAATATGTTTTCTTTAGTTTTCTTTTAAGTTAAAAACAACTTTTATAGTTGCAGGCACACACACACACATGTTAAATTGAAAATGTTTATTAAAATTATTTAAATAAATTATAACCAACTATTTGCATTATAAATGGTAATAAAATATACTTTAAATTATTTAAAAGTTTGTTTTAAAGCAACTTACTTAATAAATATTTTCTTAAACTACATACTTCGAAATAAACCATACATTAATAAGAATGCAAAATCAATGGTTTTAAATATTTGAAGTTACAGAATTAGTTTAACTTATTCTTTAAAAATAATTCATCTCCTTTATTTAGATTTTTTTCCTCATGTGTCATAGCATCAGCCGGGAAGCTAATCCGGGACAATTGCTTGTAAAGCAGCTGTCGCTGACCTCTCGACCACCATTAGATTTATCTAAAGAAATATTTTATAATAATAGTTTAATACCTAACCAATTTAACTTGCTAAATTATTTATCAAGTTTAATAGGAAAATTGACTTATTGAAAAACAAATATATTCTTTTTTAATAGATATATCAACACAATATATATACACGTAGTTTTTAATGCAAAACTTAAGGTTACAATATCTATATATATTTGTAAAATCAACCATGCAAATATTGTTCGTTTTTAAAATTATATTTGTTAGGAGTATTTTTTATATATGCAAACGTAGTTTTATATATATAAAGTTTTTTTTATTTTATGTAATGATTTATTATTAATGTTTATACAAATATAATTTTGAAAAAAAAAAAAATCAAAGAAACTTAAGTTGAAATAAAAGAAACCAGGATAATTAAGGTAGACAAAAATGAGTTATCCAACAGATGTACCAATAATCAGGAGACGATGCCAAAGATGGAGTGACACAAAAGAGAAAATCATATTTAGAAGTTGTAAAGAATTTATAGTTAATTATATTTGTACGATTATGATAAAAGAACAATTTCCTTTAACTAATCTTCAAAAGTATAGACTGTTATGGAATTTTTAGACCCATTTTTACTTGAGGAGAATCATTAAAAACTATTTTGAAATTTACCTCCCATTTAAAAAAAAGAAGAATGTGTGCAATCTAACCAATGTGAGAAAATGAACTTTATATTTACTATTCTACTACATGTTATTTGCTACATTCAATGTTTGTAAATAAATCATTTTTTATAGCGCGATTTTTGTAAACTTTAATATTTAATACAGCATTACGCTGTTGCACATGCGCTTTGAAGATTTTAACTATAAATGAATGAATAAAGTGTTAGTATTCATTCATTTATAGTTAAAATCTTCAAAGCGCATGTGCAACAGCGTAATGCTGTATTAAATATTACATTCAATGTTGTCATTTTATAATATATCTACTAATTTTTAAAAGACAGAATGGTTATAAAATATTTTACAAGGGCTGTGCAAGTGAAGATGAAATGCTTATTAACTAGTATAAGAAGATTTTTATTATTCTTATTCTAAACAAAAAGTTGACTATAAATATTATTTTAAGTGCTCATTAATTCCTAGGAGAATATTGTTTAATTGTTTAAAATAGTCAAAATCATGCAAGTGATTCAGAATTGAATATGTGCATGTGGAAGTAAACTTTAAAATTAAAATAACTATTTATTAAAAGTTATTATAAGCTTGATGTGTATACATGAAGAATAATTTTAAAGTGAACGAATTATAATTATCTGTTGAAAAGCTAAAGTGATGTATAATACTTTTATGTAAAATCTATCAAGCATTTTAAAAGGAAATATTTCTATAATGTTTTATTAAAATCTGGATAAATGAAGAAACTTTTAAATATAAAAAAAATATCTTAATAATTAATTACTTCTACACTGGGATAGACAAAGAGTATTTTGGGTAGAGAAATGACTATTAAATAATTAATTTTTATTAATTCTCATAAAATTTATGTCATTTTTGATAATTGGAACAAACTTTATTTTAAAATTGATGACATCTTAAAAAGATGGACAAAATTTCAAATGGATTCAACTTGCTGTAATATTTGTGTTTTGCTGAATAAAGTTAAGAGCAGCATGGCATGCAGAGAACAGTGGGGGACAAAATCTCTGTTATGTAAACTTAAGTAGTCATAGCAACCACTTTCTCCCTCAAACTTAACCACACGCAAGTAAATCAAGAACATTTTTGTAGTTTATTTTTTACTTCTTGTTATTAATTGTCTTAGTTAAGAAATAGTATATAAATTAATAGTTATTTTAGATATAAAATAATTTATTATTTATATGATATAAAGTTCTTTGATTATTCAATATTATGAAATTTAAAAAAAAGGTATCAGAAAATTTAATATTTTCCAAAGAGGTAATAGGTCTATAACTTTTAAATGTAAGACATCAACAAAAGAAGATAGATTCACATTATTAATCCTAAAGGAAGGATTAAAGTAAATTATTATGGATATTTATTGAAATTTTATATGTGCATTTATTTATCTATGAAAGTGCTAATTTAAGAGAACCAAATAATATACTTATTTCTTATTAATGATATTAATTTATTTTGGAACATCATATAAAGGTATAAATATACTGTGTGACATATCTAATTATGCCTATGGTATATTGTGTTTTTAAAATATCATGTATAATTATGAATATATTATTCTAGTTCTGCTTAGATACAACTTGATATGTTTGATCTACTTGAAAATAAGTAGTATTATTGTGAAACATTTAAAATCATTTGAACCTTTTTGATATTATATTGAATGTTTTTTAAAATGAAGTTTAGAAATTATTTTATGTCAAGATGATAGAACTTGTTGGAATGTTGTAAGAGGTATTCTAGATCTATATAATAAACACTGATGGTTTAGGATTATAGTAATAGTGGAAAAGAAATCCTGACTATTAAGGATGTTTAAATATAAATATTATCTATTCAATATAGCTTTTTAAATTGTTAAGTTAAACACAGTTAACAGAGAATTGTATTTTGTTTCATGGTAAGTAGCATTTCTTTCTGAAAATCAATAAGTGCTTAGGTAGAAGCCATGATAGGAATTTATGGTAGACACACTCTAACCAACTATGCCTTTGGCAGGATGGCTCTGTTGGTTAGAGCATTACTCTAAAATTCAAAACTCATAAAGAACCAGGTTCGAATCCCATACTAGTACTGTCACTGGTCAGGCCAGCAACACCTGAAGAAGAGAGGAGAATAATAGCTCTTGAAATGTTGTACATATACTAATTTGTTTGATGTGATATTACTAACAGTTGAATATATTTGGAATATTTAAATAAAGTTAAATTTTCCTAATGACATTCAATACGTATATTAGATGATGGAAATAGACCAATATAAAAATACAACTCAAACACCATCATCACAAACCTTCAGGAAAACAAATAGCAAGTCTGTTGTTTAGAAGGATTATATCTTTTGAAAAGTTCACTGTAAACCAACAATCTTCACTTGAGAGTATAAAAATGATAAATTTAATATTTTTTCACAGAAGAATTGTAATGTAAATATTAGAAATACCTTTGATTTATCAATGTTTTTATTATAAAAATTTTCCACCAAGATGTAACTAAGTTTAAGAATTCTTCTGAAGTCTCAAGTTTTCAAATATTGCTATCAGTATTTTCAATACAAATAAAACCTGCACTCTGAAATAAAGATAAATTTTATCAGCATTTAAAAGTTGTTTGTTAAGGATTACTCAAAGTCTTTTCTAATGTCAGTGAAAATACTAATTTTATTATATATATATAATTTGACTTTCAAATTTAAATTGCAAATCTTAATTAAACCTTTTACTATTTTGAAAGCTTTTAATATTTAAAAATTAATTTAAAACATACAAAATTGGTCATTTTAATTTAAAAAATATTTTTAATACAAACAATATTTTCACTTGAAACAAGAAAATATAAGAATAAAAGGAATATAAAAATATTTAACTGAATTTATGTAAAATAGTACAGAAAATAAAAATTAATGATGATGTGAATATAAAACTAAAAAGTAGTAAGAAAAAATATAGAAAAAAACAAACATTATAAAAACAGAAGAGAGCATTATGGTGTTTGAAGAAAAGTTATAAAATAGTGTTATCACTGAGGCAAAACTCTTCATAGAGTACCGCCACTCAGGCAAACTAGAGTAATCAATGGTTTCAGGAAAGTTTGTGCATAAAATCCCTATGTAGTGCCTACACATCCAATATCCCCAGACTAGTTTGTAGCTTATGGCTTTCATCAGTGAGGAGCCTTCGATCTGAGAGTACTACAGCTACATCTTATGATCTAATACACCCCCCCTCAGCAGCCACCTTTTACTTTTTTAGCTAACTATAAAGCTCTTCACTGATAAAAGCCACAAGCTGGGGATATGGACTGAGTAGGCACTAGATAGGGATTTTATGCACAAACCTGTCTGCATCTATTGATTACTATGGCTTGCACTAAGTTAGCTATTGTATGGAGAGTTTTGCCTCTGTACAAAACAGCTTGTGTAAGCATAAATAATGGTGATCATGTGATTATTGATGGTAAAAAAATGTTACTAAGAAAAAAAAAGACACTTAAATTGAAAACAAATATCATGAAGCATGAAGAAAAATTTACAAAAGATCATATTTGTAATAAAAAACAAGAAAACAAGATAGATTTTACTCTTAGAATGTTTGTCTTTAATTTGGAAATATTTATAATGATCCATACATTGATATGCTAAATTTGAAAATAAATATAAATTAAATTAATTTTAAGCCTAATTTTTAATAAATGAAATGCATAGTAAAATATTCATAAAGTTATATTTTAGTTAAATATACTTACTAATGTAAGAAAATATTTCAGTGCATATTACTGGCTAAAATTAATTAGAAAATTTTCAAATCACCCACTTATATATTATGATATTTCAGCAGTGACTCTTTGAAGTTGAGACTTTATATTTATTCACAGAGGGCGTTGCTGAAGTATAATGTTTGGGAGGGTGATTTGAATATTGTTACTAATACTTATTTATAAAATGTATGTTAAAATGAATGAACATTGATATATATTATTTTATATGCATAATATATTAATAAAATGCATTTATCTGTTTGAATATTCACAGTTGTGAGGAAATTTGTTGCACAGTCATGATTTAAATAAAGAATAAATAAACAAGATTCACAGTATTAAGGGAATATGAGAAGTGATTTATTAGTAATACCATTTTGAAATTCCAAATGTTTTAATTGTAGAAATGATGAATTCCAATTAAATCTATAAAGAATAAAACATTTCAAGAAATTCTAAAATTATTATAAATCCTTTAGAAGCAGATAAATAAATAATTTTTTTTTTTTTTTAGCAAAGCTCTTTACGAAATGTCTGTAAAGCAAGGATATACAAGTTGATTGTAATAATGCAATAGTGACATTTAAGAAAGGTGAAAAAAGACATTGAAATTGAAGAGCTACCATTTGTTCCCACTTTTACACATGATCTTTACTAAAATCATTACAACTTTTATACAAAAAATATTGGATTCAATCCAAATAATAAATAAGTTTGATTTAAAACTTTTTATAGTATATTAGATCACATACAAGTCCTATAATAAGTTAGAGAGAAAAAAATCAATAAATATTTATTGCTGTTATATTTTGGATTTACAAATTATGAAAAATCATTTGATTTTATAAATACTTTGGCAATTTCCATTTAGACTCAATTCTAAAGACTACTGTGTTTTCCCAAAAATAAGACCTAATCAGAAAATAAGCCCTAGCATGATTTTTCAGGAAGCTCATAATATAAATCCTATCCCAAATATAAGCTCTAGTTAAGATCGTCAGCAAGATAGATAGTTTTTGTTTTGCCTGTTTAAACACATAATGGTCATGTTAAGCTATAAAGTAATGGATGTATAAATACACAATTTTATTGTCGTTAATGGATTAAATAAATAAGTGGCAATATATTTTCTTATCAACTATTTTTGACAAATGTAATTCTATCTATATAGAGAAACAATTCCCCTGAATCTTGGACTTAAAGTAGTCAATTTATTGACTTCATGAAATACTTAAAAAACTTTTAAAATTTTATCTACCACAAACCAATATATCAGACAATTTATAATTTCATTTATAAATATAGAGGATTTGAACTCGGACTTTCAAGCAACCTTCAAATCCCCTATATTTACAATTAAATTCCAGGTATAAGAATACCTGTATTTCAAATTAAAATATTAATTTCATTTACGTAATTTTAGGTACTTATTTTATTTATATTTAATACTTAGATTTAGAATGCTTAATTTACTTTTAGAGTTTCATCATGGAAGCTTTTAAATATTAAGGATAAAAGAAAAGTCAGTTTGATTTCTTAAATATTTTTTTTCCCTAAAAGACTTTAAATAAATAAAGTGACTTTATAATCGGTTTAAATTTAAGTTAAATCATTAGTTTTTCTCCTAAAAAAACATTTTTAAAAAGAATACCCAAGCATGGCTATTATGAGTAATTTGGAAAGTATTTACAATATGTGCACTTGATAATGAATGGATGTGGTTGTGACATATATGAATCTTTGTGACTCAATATGCCAATGTTGTAATAGCATGCTTAATGTGCACATGCAAAATACAGAAACATTTTTTAAATTTTTGTGACTGCATTTATTTTTTTTCTTTTTTTTTTTTTTTTCTTATAAATTTATTCAAAAATTAATTACACTAGCCTACAAATAAAAACTTTTTTCTGTGGTAAAAATGGATTAGATGGGCTTTAGTAATTTCATTGTGCTGAATTTAAAAATGGATTTTGTTTTGTTATATCCCACCTGGTTAATTGGCAATAATGAAAAATGTTATTTTGTCATTATGTGGTTGAATTGCATATATCATATATAAATGTTAATATGCAGTATGCATTATTATTTCTTTCCCACATTTAACACTCAAAAAATGTTTTGTAAACAATAAGATGGTTAGTACATTGCTTTTATTTATATTTAAATAGGCAAAACCAAACTGTAAAAGTTGTATTTTAAACCAATGGATCCAGTAAAACATTTAAATTACTAGTCCAGGTTGAAATAAAAATTACAGGGTTATTCATAGATACTTTTATTAAGATATGGCTGTAGCATATATAAATTTAAAAAAAATCTTTATAATAAAGCAAAAAATAAATAAATCCAAAAAAAAAATATTGAAATTGCCATGCCTGTAGCAAAACATAATGTTGAATATGCTTCAAAATACTGTGTAAAGGTAGAAGCATGTCATTTACTAGTTAAAATAATTTTTCATTTCAGAAATTTACCAATTTCATTCTTATGTTTCACTCTTTAAGTATAAAACTAAGCATGCAAAAAAATGAAACATAACACACAAGAAAAATTGCTATCTGTACATCCCTGATACACTAAAATATTTATAATAAAAATTTCATGAATGAAAATTAAAGTATGGTTTTTATGTTCACAATAATGCATAGAATGGAACTTGTTGGGTTGTATCTTGGGCACAAATTCCAAAAGAAATACCAGTTCAACATTTCCAACTGAATAAGATAGGGCTGGGATTGAAAACACTTCTGTTTATACAAGTGATTTGAGAAAAGCATCTGGATTCATTCACTCTTTGTATCTTGAGAATGTTTGTTGTGAACATACCAGGCAAAAGTCAACTACAATTTGTGATTGCAATAGGCATTAGATAATCAAATGCAAACAAAGAATTACAGCTAAAGTTATACAATTGTATTATAAAAAAAGATGCCTAAGACCATCTTAAAGCACAATTGTGCCACAAATAGACATGAAATGAAGAATTGATATCATTTCTGGATTCATGATATTGACTTCCATTAAAACGAACTATTTTCTATTTTATTCCCTAAACAAAACCATATTGTCTAGTGTTATTTTTTTTTAATAAAAAGTTTTGCCTAAAAACAAAAAAAAAAAAAAGAAGAAATTTAATCCTGTTAAAGTTTCAATAGCAATATCAAATTAGATCTTGGTTGTTTTTAGGATTTAGACAAATAATATAAAAACTTCTAATGCCTTTTGCTTCAAAAGCTGTTTGCATTTTACATGAAATGGAATTTAATAACAATTGACCAATAACTAATAGACAATTAAGACATTATTCATGAACAGATGAAGTTACAATTTATTAGAAGAGATAATAATAGGAGATATAGACATGTCAATCTGTTGTAGAATGATCTATAGTTTAAGTAATATTTAATTTAAATAATTGGAAAGATCATTATATATATATATATATACACACACACTATGTGATATGAGCAATACAGAAACTTCAGACCACTCAAAGAAGTATGGAGAGATGCATGTTGGGAGTAACAAGAAGGGATCAAAAACGCAATGCATGGGTAAGAGAACAAACAGGTGTTACTGACCTTATTGAAAAAATTAAAAGACTGAAGTGGAGTTGGGCTGGACATATTGTTAGAAGAGATGATAATAGATGGACAATTGAAATTTTAAACTGGATTCCAAGAGATTGTAAAAGACCCAGAAAGAGATCACATGTGAGATGGATGGATGAAATAAGAAAGTGTGCAGGGATGATGTGGAGAAAAGAAGCTAAAGATAGGAAAAGTTGGATTGAACTTGGAGAGTCCTTCATCCTGCAGTGGATTGATAATGGATGTTGATGATGATGATGATTCTTAACTTTTTTCAAATGATTAGGTGCATAAATTGCTGTTAAATTGAAAATTATCATACGTGAGATGACAATCTTATCTTTAAGCAATGGTTGTTCCATCACATGATTTCTGAAATATTGTATAGGTTCAGAATTTCTTAATATACATCATTTAGTTTTAGATTTAATTTATTTTTGTATAAATAAAATCAATGCATATTATTTAATTCGTCATTGTTTTTAAATAAAACAATTTTGATAAAGAATTAGTTTCTTTTATATTTTTTTGGAAATTTCAATTATGATAATTCAGAATTTGAATTGATTTAAAATTTTTAATTACAAATTTGGATATAATTTAAGATTATATTTTTTTACAAAAATATTTATAAAAACGTCTCTGGTATTTCATTTTAGTAAAACGAAATAATAATAAAATTAAATGAAATTGCTTTTATATATAAATAAAAAATTGTCATTATTATTAATATTACAAATTTTGATTAAAATTCTGACTTAAAAAAAAAAAACGAAAAAAAATATATTTATCAGTTTGTTAATAAAATGAAAACTTGGATTATTACTTAAAACTAATATAAATTTTTATTAATTTTTTATGTAATAAATTCAATAACTTGTAAAACATTTTAAAATTAATATTCATTTATATTTTAAAGAGTTAAAATATAATACATATATTAATTATAACTTTAATTTAAAGCAATACTTACACACATACATGAATAAACATCATAGGATCACAAATTCTTTATGCTTACATAAACTATTAAAACAGTAGCAAACAATTTTCACACATTTGTGCCATTTAGTTAGTGTAAGCTCAAATAGTCAATAGAGGCTAGAAAGTTGTGCATTTTAATTCTTATTCAATGCCCTCTTATCACATACCCTCAGACTAGTTTGCACCTGGATCTTCAGATTTAATGCACTTTTCCAGAATTCACTTTTTATCTCTTTGATTATTTATAAGGCTATAATTTCAAACTGAAAGTGTGATAATGTCTTCAATCCAGGCTTGTTTGCTACTATTATTTTAACAGCTTGTTTTATCATAAAGAAATAGCGATCATGTGTTGTTTCACTGGTTTAGTATCAATCCTAGCCAATGGATTTAGGTGATTGTAATTATTAAAAAAGTAAAAGTTTCAAAATATCCAGATGCTGAACTGGATTCAGGTTTGTATCATTATACAGGAAAATTATTTTGGATTTAAAAATATTATTGTGTTTTTAAATTGAGATAATAACTTTATAATTAATCACAAAGATAAAAGGTGGATGTTGGAGGGATTAATTAGATTTAAAGCAGATAGATGCATTGCTCCCAGACCTCAGGATAAAAACTAGTCTGAGAACATTGGATACATTAGATAGAGATAAAAATCCACAATCGTCTTGCATATATTGATTACTAAAGTTCACACTGCATGGCACTACTGTATGAAAAAAAAATGTTGATATATGAGTAAAAGCATATATATATATATATATGTGTGTGTGTGTGCGCGTGCAAGGAATAACAAGTTTTCAGAGGGGAAAACATAGATATAGTATTACACTAATTGGTTATAGCATTATTGTAGTGTTAAAATTACTGGATTTAGAATCAATTAAAATTTCACAATTGATCTACTGTTGAATAAAATAAACAAACTTTAAATAAAGATGAAAAGAAAATGTTAATTCCATCAGATGAAAAGACTCATACTGAATTTTTAATGAATTAGTTTAAGACATAATTTTCACAATAACTTCAATTTTAACAAGGTTAGAGCCTAATGTTGTATGTTGTCAAAAAATAGAAATACCAAGAATAAAAACTAAGGCTAAGAAAGTAAAATGACGACCATTAAAAAAACTAAAAATAAAAAATTCAATATTTTGAAAAATTATTACTTACTGTTTGTTGATAATTTCTAATTTATAATAACTACCTTTTTAAATTACATTTTTATTGATAATTTCATTATATTTTTCATAAAATGTGAATAAAAACATATATAATACTACTTATCTAAGAAAATTTATTACTGCAATGCAAACAAAAATAGGAATGCGAGAATACTTCATTTTAACTTGCATACCAGAAGTTGAAAATACCAAGATGTGTGTTTACAAAAATTTTTTTCCTCTGATAAAAAATATAAAAAAATATTAATCAAACAATAATTATTTTAAATTAAATATTATGAAATTGTATATAACAAATTATAATATGTCAAAAAAATAAATAAATAAAATTCTATCCACATAGCAATGTAAAAAAATGGGGTGGGAGATGGGATAGTAAAATTAATTGATATTATTACTATAAGTACAATATAAATATGAAATGGCATATAATTTGAAATTTCAAATATGATCACTATAATGGTATATACTTGTAAGTATATTATAAAATTATATATGTGTGCGTATTATATACTGTTCACATCCTTTTGTTGAAAGCTACAAAAGCTTTGCAACATAAAAACCAAGTTGCATTGCAGATTTGAGGCTAAGTTTTCCTTTTTCACACAAAACTATTTTGATTTTAGATTTTTGATATACCAACTTTATTAACATCTTTATATTGAATAATTATCAGCAATATGAAAAACATGACTCAAAATAATATTCATTCAAATGACAAAAACAGAAGTTTTTCACTTCAAGAGGCAGAGAAAGGTGGTGAACACCTTAGGAAAGAAAAATATGTAAATAAATATATTTTCTTTCTCTATAATTTCACATTTAGAATTAAATATTTTTTATTACATGTTTAAAAATTCTAAAGCACATATTTATAAAAAAATAACAGTTTGTTTATATTCTACCTCTTTTATAAAATAAGACTTGCAGATGAACATATCAGTTCTTAATAAACAAAATATAAATACAAAATATTAAATATAATAATTTTATACTACTTAATATTCCAAACATTTTGTTTACCAATTGTAAAAGACAATCAGAAATGAAGCTGACACAGAGTCCTATTAAGGAAGGCAACGAGGCAGCCATATACTCCTCAAACATAAAATAAAAATAATAAAAACAAAAATTAGTAAAATAAAAATTAATAAAAACAAATTTAGTAAAAAATAATTAGTAAATACCAAGTGTTAAAATAATACAAAAACTATTAAATAATATAAAACAACATGTTATAAGTCTTCAGGATGTTAGTGATTCAATTACTGGTTTGCAAGTAGGTAAAACTAACCAAAAAAATAAAATAATAATAATAATTATAATGATGATGATGATGATAATAATAATAATAATAATAATAATAATAATAATAATAATAATAATAATAATAATAATAATAATAATAATTTATCTGTACTACCTTTCACCATGTGAAAATCATACTTTGTTAGGTTGAATCCATCTAATACATAAAATCAAAAGATTACCAAAAATTGATAACTAGCAAGTAATATTCCATGTAAGCAGTTATTGCTCATGCTTTAAAATAATAAACAAACAAATAAAAGTGCAGATATAACTTACTCATTAGAATTATTAAAAATTCATATCTTCATCTTAGCATGAAGTAGAGACATCTGTATTTAGAGCATGCATGTTGATTCATATTTCTAGCAAGTCCATTTCTTGTGAAGCTGCACAAAGGTGTTGTTTGGAGTAAAGGTGGTACATTAGAGTTAGAGCATACTTCACTTGTCACATTTTTACTATGATAAAATGCAAAGAATTCTCTCTGAGTGTTATTGAAAAGACATAGCATAAGTGAGTTTATGTATTAATGTTTATTTAGACATATGACAGAATATTTTTTCATTGGAATGTTATGACAGCAGAGATGTGTATAACTTTCAAGTGATCATTGTTCCAGATGTAGAAAAATATGGATATTTGGCTCAAATTTTCTCCTAGATAAATATCTATTATTTAAGGTATGAAACAAGACTCTCTGAAATTCTAAATGAGTTTAAATTTTCACATGTCTAAATACCATATAACTGAAATATAAAATGTAGGTTCTAGAAATTGGGGTGTCAGAATATTGCTGGATTTCCTAGCCCAACAATATTGGACCTGCTCTTGATCAGCTAAATCAATATCACCTTACAGCAATTATATATTGTTATTACAAGTTGGCATTGATAGGATTGTCATGATAAATATTTATTTCTTTAGTTGAAAACATCAATTTTTGAAGATGGATATGCATTAGTAATCATAGCAATTTGTTTTTGTCCATCCATGACAGAAATTGAAGGTCATTGTCCTTATCAATGACAAACTGAGAATCTCTTATTTTAAATTACTTATATATTTCAGTGATGATATCTAATAAACATTTTCATGTTATATTCAGTGAACCACAAATATATAAATTATTTGCATATAGTTCTTTTGCTAGTTGTACATAAAACTCTGTCACTGAAAATAATATGATGCTGTTTTGAAAGATGTAACAAAACTATTGCCATCAAAGCATGAGGAACAAGACATAGATGAGAATCTGCCCATGAATCTTTGCCTGTATATAATTCCACAGGGGCTAGATAATCATTGTGAATATAAGCATACATCCACCATGTGAAACTTCTCTATTGGTTTTGAGGGATCATATTATTGCATTGTATTATAACCAGTAAATTTGGCACTTGATTATTAACCAACTGCAACCACTTTGAGCATGTGATATACAGTTTTAAAAGTTTAATTGCACTTATAGATGCAGTCAAATTATCTTTGCTATCTGTTTTTTAAACATTAGCATGCAGACATGATAATAAATTATAAAACCATTTACAAGTCATTATGTTTGAAAAGTAAATTCCAAAAATCATTAAGCTGAATTATGTCTTGCATCAAATTTTCAATACCACTCCAAAATATGCAAAAACCTCATCATCTGACATATTTATCCAATTATGCCTTTTCCCCCATTAGCAACATATTTATTTGTTCACCAATAATTTTAGCACATGTTTTTTTCTCAAAAATCTAAAATTGAATACTTATTGTACAATTGTGAACTTCAAATCTAGAAACTTAGTAAAATTACCTATATTCAATTGCTCTTCCATGTTAGATACCATATTACTAAGATGAAGAATTTAGTTTAATGCTAACTTCAGCAAGTACATATTATTTACTCTTTTTTGACTTTTCATGGATTAAGAAACTTCTTCTTGTCTTCTAAAAACAAATTAGGACTAAAAAAAATCATCTCAACTGCTAGATAATTAAAGGTCAAGTCTAAGGGCCTAGAAATTGAGCAAAATATTCAATATTTGTATCCATACAGAATAGATTAATTGGGTTAAAATTCAGTGCTGTATTTTCTCTGTAAAATATAATAAATTAAGGAAAAAACGATTTAAATAAACATTTATAAAAATTCAATTTTGTCATAGAAAAACATGACATACACCTCTTAAAAGAAAAAAAAAAGAAAAAAAAGATGTAATTCATATTTTCATAGACTATATGATTTTCCAGAAAAGTTGAAATGAAGACTAAGAAATTTTAAATATTTAAAATTTGCATTATTGTTGGTAGCTGCTGATGATGATCAGATTATCCAACACATTCAATTATTTATACTCTCATTTTAAATAGATAGAGTATAAATAAAAACTAAAAAGGATTTGTAAGATTCTAAAAGAGCTGAAAATCTTTCAGATATGTCTCATTGTTTTAAAACTACATGAGACAAAAAGAAACAGGTAATAGAATATTTTTATAGACATAAATTAAAAAAAAATATTGTAAAGAGCATATGATAGAAAGCCAAGATCAATTTTATGAACTTGTAAAAAAGAAATGTTATTTTAAAAGATGGGAATTTATATCCTAAATGGTTGAATTGCTTAATGTTTTAAAATTGATTTTTTTAAAGATTCAAAGTAATTACATTTAAAAATGTTTATAGTAAGAGAGATTGTCTTAACAATAAGCACAAAAATAACAATGGAAAAATTGCTGTGCATTCATTGGGCTACCAAAACAACCTATTAATCATATTACATTAGTAATTCATCAATTAATACCACTGAATTCTATGATGTGGAAAAACAGTATTGAATATAAAAACTGCATGATGACAGGAAATGTATTACATGTTTCAATGAATTATCTTTTATTTTTTTTATTATAAATGTTTTAAAGATTTTATGTCTGATATTACTAAAAAGTCCATTAATTAGAAAGACTTCCAATTGTTATTTAACATCTATTCACCAAGAGTAACATTTTTTGTGGCCTTATCACTGAAAATGTTCATGTATTAAAACATGGCAAAATATATTTATCTATCTGCTAATCCACAATGTAACATATATCTAAAAAAGCAATTCTACATTAAATTTTCATTTTTAAAATATATAGAAACAGATAAAATATGTTAACAGTTTTAAATTCTGAAGAACAGTTACATCAACCAATTCAATATAGCAAAAACATGTTGTTAAAGAGTTTACCTACAATGCACTCTTTTATGAGAAAGTTTAATTTGTTTGCATCTTATGTGAATAATATATATTGATTTACAACTTTATATTATATTTGAAGGCAAAAAATGGTAATTTTACATTAAAATTTCATTCTGAAAACAAATGTCAACAGAAAAAGTCAGTCAATTCAGATCTAGTATAAAGTTGTATTCAAAATATTATGAAAGAAGAAAATAGGCAAAAAAATCATGCCAAATTATATATTTTAATTTTCAACAGTAAATAGAATATAAAAGCCGAAAATTTGCAATTCTGTGTTAAATATTTAGTCTCAAAATGTTGCTTAAAAAACCAATATCAGTGAATAGATTGTTGATCATCACTTTATATTAGTCCACAATTTCTGAATTAGTATCAAAAAAGATAACTTTTATTCTGAACTTTCTGCCACATATACAGTGCAAGATTTCTTTTTAATGAAGTAAATATAAATAAGTAATGAATTAATTTTTTTAATTTATTTAATTTTTGAAGCAAATATTTCTTAATAAATTATACCAATTTATTATATTCAATTTCAAATCCTTTTTTGAATTTTGTTTAAAAGTAATATTCAATAATAAATTGCATTTAATCTTGTTCAGATAAAATTATTAAAATTTAATATAGTTTTATTATTAACAATCTCTTTAAACAATAAATATATAGATATTTTTTGAGCATTTTCACTTTTATGTCATTTTAAAGCAAGTTATAATTTGTAAAAAAATCTACAAAAATATCGCAATTTTTCTGCCAAGTTATTTAGCAAGGCAAAATTTATTTTAACCAAGTAAATGTAACAGAGGGAGATGATGAAAAGATTTTTGCTCGTCTATTGCCTATTTAAATGCTATTTTATCGTTCACAGACACACACACATATATATATAATGTAGAAAAGGGTTTGGTTTTAACTAAATGGAGAAAATAAAATATAATTATTTGCAGTATGTGCATTTTATTTTGTTTACTCAAAATAAAATCGCACAAATTAATATTTACAATGTAAAAATAATTATTTATTTATAAATATGGTTTTGTGCAATTTTATTGAATGAATATTTGAGAAAATAAAATAAAATATACATATAATGCAATATTTGATTTTTTTTTAATGTTTTATTGAAAATCGTTAATAACATTGTCATTCTTGTTTATACTTTTTTTTGCAAATTCTGATCGAATAGATAAAATTGCTAATGAAGAGAATCATTCTTGACTTATGCTGATTTCACATTAACATGACCATAATATTGTGAAATATTTAAGCATACACATTGTATGTTGTTGAAAAATCTACACCACCATAAAACAATGCTTCTACAATTGTATCACTTGCAAGAAATCAAGTCATATATCATGTGACTTAATTTAATAAGCTTGTACTTTAAATGTTATATAATAAGCATGCCAATAGCCCTTAATTAGTTTTTTAGAATATCTCTATCCTCAGACTGGTTTCATGGTTTTTACTTAATAGTTAATTATTAGATAAAGTGCTGGGCTTGACCTGGTATTTTGAATCTAATGCTTGAATATCCTAGTGCCTCACTGAGAAATGCCAAAAGCTTGAAACCATTTTAGAATTGGGATATTCTGAAAAGCTTGTTAAGAGCTATTGGCATATTTATTATATACCAATTGTATCACTTCAAGGACAATGTGATCAAATTATAGAATTTTGGCAGAAAAGAAAAAGGAAAAGTAATTAAGTTTAGCAAATAATAAAACTTTTTTTTTTATTTTCAAAAGTTTAGATCCTGCAGGCACAGGGTCTTGATAAATGTGGAACCTTGTATGATTGCACTGTTTGCATCATCCTACTGCTGGCTCTATTTGGAAAGTTTTATAAAAATAAAAATAAAGTCTTTTTTAGTTATTACATCTGATTTTCTCAGCATTTGATATGCAATTTTGTAATGAAGTAAAATACAAAAATTGTTAGTAAAGTTATTTATTAAATGTCTAAATGATAAATATGTGCAAGAAGTATAGACAAATACATTTATTAATAATGATATTTAAAAGAATAATAAAGATATTAGAAATGACAAACTTATAGATCTTTTGTTATTTCTATAGATTTTTTTTTTTACTAAGATATTTATAATTTGCTTATAGTAAACTTTATATTTTAATCAATAAAAAAAATAGAAAAGTTATAAAAAGAACCAAAGAATATGTGTTGTTGGATTTTTAGATTGCAAGAAGTCGTTTGATTGTAGAAGTATTTCTAGAGTGTTTAAGACATTGGATCATCAAGATATAAATCCAGGAGTTAATCACAGTTTGAAGAATGTAACAGTAATGATTGGATTATATAATAATACTAAGATTAATAAGATTAAAAAGTGTGTGACATGGTAATTCAGTATCTTCAAAATATGTGACTAGTTTTATGAGAAGTTTGTATAGATTAAATTGGGAAGCTGAGTAAGTAAAAGTAAATAGAGATTACGTAAATCATTTAGATTTTATAGATGATGTAACTGTTTTTGCAAATAATGCTTTAGAGCTTCAGGAAATGTTGCAAGAGTTATCAGATTAAAATAAAAAGTGGGGCTAAAGATAAATTCTAAAAAAAAACCTCAAAGTAATGTTCAATGGATTTTCTTTAGAAAAAAAAATAAAGATTGATAATCATGAATTAGAACAAGATAACAATTACCAATATCTTAGATTATTAAAGTGGATAAAAACATAATGGATGAAAATCATAGAATTTAGCTTGGATAGACTTCTTTGAGTAAAAATGGCTTAGTATTAAAAGGAAATATACTCGTGTTTGAAAAAAAAGGTTGTTGTTTACAGATTCTTATGAATCTGAGATATAAAATTTAATAGAAGAGGAATTCAGAGACTTCAGAACACTCACATAAAATATAAAAAGATATATATTAGAATTAAACGATTAAATATCTTATGATCATCATTCTTTATGCGTACACAAGCTGTTTATACAGAGGCTAAAATTTCCATACAGTAGCGCTACTCAGTAAAAGCCAAAGGTTTGTGCATAAAATTCCTATCTAGTGCATACTCATCCAATATCCCCAGACTAGTTTCTAGATTGTGGCTCTCATTTTGAACTCAAAGCTTTATAATTAGCTAATAAGGTAAAAGGTGGTTAATGGAGAGTTGCATTAAATCCTAAGGTCTATGTGCAGTGCTCTCAGATCCAAGGCTCTTCACTGATGAAATCCACAAGCTAGAAACTAGTCTGGAGATATTGGATGAGTGGGCACCGGATAAGGGTTTTATGCACAGATCTTCCTGCATTGTGTGGTACTACTGTATAAAGATTTTTGCCTCTGTGTAATATATATTAGAAGTAACAAGAAGAAATCAAAAATAAAATTGATGAATGAAAGAACAAATAGATATCAAACTTGGATAGACCTTCAATCTGCAGTCAATCAATAAATGATGATGATATATATCTATTTGATGAGTAGATAAGCATTTCAGTAATAATTCCAAATAAACAATATTTCACCCAATAATAGATTTATAAGTAAGAAGAGGCTTATATTAATAATATTTATTCAAGTTTTTAAGTATGAATCTATAAGAATAGGAAAGGTTCCAGAGAATAATGGAATTATTATGAATCCTAAAAAAACAGGCAAAAAATAAACAAATTATTGGCAAAACTATATACCAAATTTCTAAATGATAAAGGCATGTCAGATGACTGGAAGAATGCAAAAATAATATTGATATTTAATAAAAGTAATAATGAAGAATGAATATGAATTACCATTATATTTTTGATTTATCAATTAGAAAAGAGAATTTGATTATATAAACACTTCCCCAGGGATTCGAACATTGGACCAACAAGATTTATACTCAGGATATTGTCATATTCTAAAAATTATTTATCAAAATTCAATAGCATTGAGTCAACAAAATGATTCCATATCTTCAAAACTTTAAACAACAGTTTTACACAAACTATTTTGTGAATCAAATGGAAAATAACAAAATATAAGAACAAGGACATTATTTAAGTTTTTTAGATTTTATATAATGCTTCAGAAAACACTGTCAGAGTTTTCAGATGAAAGTAAAAAAAAAAGTAGGATTAAAGATAAATATTAAAAAGTCTAAACTAATGTTCCATAGATTTTTTTCAAAAGGGGGAAAAATATTAATAATCATGGATTAGAAGTTAACAATTACAAATATCTTGGTTATATTAATACAGGTAGAAACATAAAGTATAAAACTAATCATGGAATTAAACTTAGATAGAATTATTTTGCTAAAAATAACTTAATATTAAAACAAAATGTATCTATCTACTTAAAAAGACAGATTTTTATAGATGTGGTTTGACTAAAATCACTCAATAATGGATGGAGTGATGAATGTTGGAGTAAAAAGAAATCAAAAATAAAATAATTGGGTAAAAGAATAAACATATATCATTGCCATTGTTGGAATGAATTAATAAATTGAAATGGAGCTAGATTGAACATATTTCTAAAAAAATATAATAGATAATTGAAGTCTTAAACTGGCTATTAGAAGATTGTAACATATATAGAAAGGAATCACAAGTGAAAAGAATAGTTGAGTTAAACTATCAAACATCACATGATCACCATTCTTTATGCTTACACAAGCTGTTTTTCATAGAGAAAAAAACTCTCCATACAATAATGCCTCTCAGTGCAAGCCAGAGTAATCAATGGATGCAGGAAGATTTGTGCATAAAATCCCTATCTAGTGCCTACTCATCCAATATACACAGACTTGTTTCTAGCTTGTGGCTTTCATCAGTGAGGAGCCTTGGTTTTGAGAGCTTTATAGTTAGTTAAAAAAGTACAAGGTGGCTGCTAAAGAGTTTCATTAGATCCTAAGATCTAGGTGCAGTGCTCTCTGATCCAAGGCTCCTCACTGATAAAATCCACAAGCTAGAAACTAGTCTGGAGATATTGGATGAGTAGGCATTTGATACAAATTGTACTGCATTCATTGATTACTCTCGCTTGTGCTGAGTGGTACTACTGTATGAAGAGTTTTTGTTTCTGTGAAAAATAGTTGAGGATAGAAAAGTTTATTGGTCTAATGTGATAAACAAAAGCTACGGATTAAAAAAAAAACTGAATAAAACTTTAGAAATTTTCATTGTGCAATGAATAGATGATTGAAAATGATGATTTAAGTAATGTTCTAAAGATTGAATGTTATTAAATTATTGTTTGTGAATGACTTGTAAAACTTTGTTAGATCATGATAAGAATTTTGTACAATTATCAATTGAATATTTAAAGTATTTGTGTCACATAAGTAATCCATTTTAGGAAATTTCATTTGTTAACCTATTTATAAAATCTTTATTCAAATTAAATATTATTAACTATATTAAATCGTAAGTATAAGGGAATTATTAATATTCAAAAATATTTTCATTTCACAGCATTGTTTCGATAGCATCTATCAACATATTTCCATTCAAAATGATATATAAGCAAATATCACGAATGATATTTAATTAATCATTTTATTTTTACCTAGTAGATTATTTATTTTACAAAAAAGTGTTTAAACAAAATTAACATATAACATAACCATCTATGAGAAAACGTTAAAATCGATATAGTAGTCTTGCTACCATAATTATAGAAAGAATAGGTATTAAACTTACAATATTTATCAAAATTGTAATAATGTTTAATGGCATAAAATCTATCTTATATTTATAATGTTGTTATTTTATGTAATCGAAAATTGTTTTATTTAAAAACATCCGTAATAATCTTTTTTTTAATAATAATAAAATATAATATAATTTAAATGTATTTATTTTTTTCATCATAAAAAAACATCATGGTTACACTTAACTTGATATTAAAATAAATACTAATTATTTTAGTATGTAATAATAAAACATCTGCTGTAATTTATATCATATTTGGAAAATGATTGTACCATGTAGAGATTTTGCTACTTCCAGCATCAACCTGAAACAAATTGACAAATTTATATCTAATAGAAAATTAGCGTAAGTTTATTACAGCTAACTTCAAACTATTAATGACTCGATATCATCCACGTGCATGTCATTTGATTAATCGATTTATAGATTTATACATGTTGACAAACACACTCTGCTTGTGTTATATTTACAGCACCATATATATAAACATTAAAAGCATAAAGCTAAACTGATCAATAAATAATCAAAATTACCCCAAATTTAGCACTCAACCAGACTAGTCAAAAAATAAACTATAAAACACTACCAATAGTTTCACTGCTACAAGCAAATTTTTCAAGTGTAAAGAGCAAATTATCTTTATAATAGCCAAAAATAAAATTTAAACTACAATTTTCTATGATAAAAATTAGTACAATTTAATCAGGCAATAAAACAGTACAAACTGGCAATACAACCTGAAATGTCAATGATTTCTTTGCCAGTACTTCAGATTTGCTCATATATAAGCGTTTGAGTCGTAGGAATAAGAGGATTCCTTTTATTCCTGCATAAATACTATATCTTGTATTGGTGAGAAAGTATTCATTTATTATTAACACTCGCAAAGCGTATGCACAATTAGCGTGAAAGGCTGATATTTGAATGTAATAATATTATTATAGTATATGTCCCATTTACTATATATTTAGCATATAGAATTTTTTGACAGCTTTATTAGTAATTATTTACAAAATACTAAACAACCTGTAGAAATTTCAGCCAGGAAATAAATTCACTATTGAATTTATTAAGTACTTCAATTCTTCCATTATATGTATTAGTTTGACAATAATTAACTATATGAGTCATTGTTTGGGTCTGTTTGGATTTATATAGGTCAATAACTGTTAAATTTCACATATAAAGTAGATTGTTCAAAAACCATGTATTACCTAGTATCTATTGATGGAATTTCAGTTGTGTTTAGAAAAATAAAATGTAACTGGCCTTATTGTTGAATATGGAAAAATAAGTTTATTTAAAATATCATAAAAGTTTCATTTTTGTGTATAATTCATTGATTGGAAATTGTTAATTAAACACTCATTAAGAATATCTTGATTTGAATTGAAATTTAGATGTTGAAACTATATCTTAAATTATTGGCAAGTATAATCTGTTGAACAGCTTTTTATATATTTTCTGTGAGACAATTTCTTTTCTAATAGCTAGCAGAAAGTATACTAAAGAAAATAAAACCACTGCAAAGGAATAGACTACTTGAGGATGTCAGTAATACTTTTTATAATATTTGAATATCTGGAAGTTTAGTGTCGAAACTTATTTTCAAATAGGAATATAATATTTACTAGAAGAATATGTTATTGCTTAGAATGCTCTATGCAAAATAATTGCATCACATAATTGCATCACAACACTAAGAAATACTAGCTAAGCGCATTAGAAAAAAAAATTAAAAAAAAATAATTTTGATGAAATTTTACATAAATGTCAGAAGTAATATTTACTAAGGCTGTAACCTTAAGAATATGCATGTAAAAATGAGATAGTAAGGACCTCTACAGGTCTTAACCATAAGCTTACGTTTAGGAAGAAAAGAGGGAAATAAGTTAGGCTACAATTGAAACTTGTAGGATAGAGTTATGCTTTAATCTATTATTGCAAAAAATATATATATTCAACTTATATTATCTTTTTTTGTTGTTTAGATGAAAAAGTGAACATATTGGTTTCATTAGATTAGAAATAAAAGTCTAGTTTTTAAAAACATTTCCAATCCTTTTAAATTTTTGTTGGGATACTCTTCTATTTTAGAAAGAATATCTTTTGAGACGTTAAAGCAATATCATTCTTTATCTAGTAAATCACTGCTGGATATATTAAGTAAACTAGTTGAAAAAAACTGAATTCTGTGATAGACAATTCAGTAAAATTTTATGAATAATATAATTATCATTCAGTGTTACTTGAATTTTTCTATTGCTGAATATTTGATAGAGCAGATTAACAGTTTTTCTGCAATTAAGAATTTTAGATACTTTTAGAAGAAATTTATATTTCAGAATACAATCATAAGGTGGATTAAATAAATAAAGACAGTACAAATGTATAATTTATTTTAAGTCTCAATATGAGATATTAGGATAAATTTATTCATAGCAATTTATTTTTTGGCCTAAAACCAGCATGCTCTATAAATAGATGACTTTCAACTATGGACAGAATTCTTGTTAATATAATACTTTCAAAAAGCTTGTAAGAAACATATAATAATAATAATAATAATAATATTGAATGACCATTTTTTCGATCATGGCTGGATTGTTTATTAGGTGTTAAGACTACTATAACTTTGATTTCATGACAAATTTTATGAGTAGTTTTTGATTGAATATTATTATTGAATAAATGTTTTGGCTTTATGTCTTAAATTCTTTTAGAAACTCTGAAAGTATACTTTTTGTTCCTGGGGATTTTTCTAATTTAAAACAATTAGACCAAGTCAAAATCACCAACAACTATACCTTTTATGAGATTGACCTTAGGAAATCTTATGTAATAAAAAAGTTTGCATTTATGCTTTAATGATACTTTTTCTCCTTCTGTCAGTCTTGGATTTAGATATCTTATATATGACATGGACAACCTGATTAGTAGTAACAGTTGTAGTTCTATTAAAGTACTTTCACATCTACCTAGGTTTTGTAAAAATGACCAAGGTTTACAACCATATGTTGTAAAATTTCGTTCTGCTATAATCTTTCTCCATTTGAGATCTTGTCATTTTATAATCGTGTGAATAATTTCTGGATCTTGGATAAACACTATCTGACTATAATAGCATTGCTAGTTTGGTTTTAACCTGGAATTGCTTTTAATATACATCAGAAATGCATTCTATTGAAACTATCATGAGCTTGTTAAACTTACCACCTATGTAATTGACCTTAATTAGCTTTTTATGACTTCTATTCTTGATAATGATAACTTCCAACTATAAAAATATAGATTCCCAGAGTGATTAGATTTGATTTATGTCGGCTATAGGGAAAAAACATCTAATATCAGTAGTTAAGCAGTTAATGGTTAACATGTTTTGTAAAAACAAAGCTTAAATCAGAAATAATTATTTTTTTGTATCTGCTTGAAGAATGCTTTTTTATTTGATATCTTACAGTAAGTGCACGTTGCTAAAATCAATCCCTTCCTAAAACTTCTCAACTCCACTTGATCCTCTTTACATACCTCCCAAAACTGATATGAGAATCACATATAAATGAAGAAATTGTATATTGCATATATAAATATTATTTATCAGAATTTTAATCACTATATTATTTAAACTATCTTTCTAAGAAGTTATGTGCTTTCTACAATGATTTGAAATAAAAATATTAATACCATGTTTGGAATTTATTCTATCAATAATCAATATTAATACAGGAATTTTAAGAAGATATGCATTGTTAAAAGAGTCACGAGTCTTCTAAAAAACAAATGAATCAACGTTGTGCTGAAGAATTAATTTGTAAATGATTTTGCTTTTTGCTTTTGATCTAAGTTAAGTTGAAGTAATTTTATTGTTTCATGCATGAAGTTTTCTATGGTTGCCAAATCACAGTCATTTTTCATTTTGAGAACCTAAAATCATCCTCTCTATAATACTAAAGTGGCTCTCTTTCATAACACTATCAGAGTTTAATAGTTTTATTATATATTTTTTTATAATTTTCTGTTCTTAATCAAGAGTTCATGAAAAGGAAGTATATTTTTATATAGAAATATTTGTTTCATATGCTAATGCCTGCTACTTACTAGATGGGCCATGACAAGGGTTGTTATTTATCCATGTCATTTAGTTGAAATCCAAAGAAATATAGAAAAGTAACAAAAATATCCTTGCTACTTTTTCTGTAAAGATGTAAATGTAAAATAGAAATTCATATAACATTGTAATACTAACCAAAAAAAACCCCACCAAAATATTACTAAAATTCTTCCACAACAATGGTTTCATCTATTAACAAATAGACCTTTTTAGTAAAATTTAACTAAACATATAACATATATACAAAATAAAATAGCCTTACCATTATTTACATAAAAACCAACATCATTTAATGTTATTCATGAGATTTATGACCTCAGATTCAAAAATTTTTATCATCAATGGTTTTTTACTCTACTTTTCAATTCATTTTTTCATAAAAGATAACCTCTGCGTTGTTAAACATTTAATGACATATATTCAGTTTATAAATATACAAAGCTGAGTTATAATATCCTACTCTTATAAAATTTAACTCTTAAAATTTAATTTACTCTGACCTATATAAATTTTATGACAACTACAAGGAATCCTATAGACTACCTGAGGAATAGTTTTGCAATCAATGAATTTTTTGAACGATTTAGTAATGAATTTAAATTCAGGCCTTCTTTTCAGGCCACATTCACTTCACTCAATAAACAACTATTCATATAAATCAATTTTCTAATTAATGACTTATATATCAAAAAAGTAAACTTTTTATTCTCATTAATAATTAAATCTTTATTATTAAGAAATTTATATTTTTATTAAATTAAGTATTCCTAATAATTGTGTTATGATATAATCATGAATTTTAGTCAGAAGCAAATTGATTTCTCTGAATTTAACTATTATTTTTAAAATTATCAATCCTTCTAATTCTATAACAAAAATTCAATAATGAAAGTTTCTTGTGAATGAAAGATTGATAACTGTCTGGCCTTATCACATTTCTTAATTTTTTTTAATGAAATGTCTACAAAATAAAACACTATCAACTCTATCAACACTTAAATCTAAACATTTTAACTTAACAAACTCAAATGTACACCCATCAATAGTAAATTTAATATTAGAATCAAAAGCATTTAATCAATCAAAAATCCTTTAATTTTTCTTTCCGTATAACAAACAAGCAATCATCAACATACCTAACAAATAATTTTAAAGAAACTGATAAATTATTAATAACACTACAAAGCCAAAATGTTCAGAGCACATTAAAGGAAAAATAACAACCAATAACCTATCTCACCTTCAATTTATAAATCACATCATTACACACAAAATATATAAAATTCTCTAATATCAGTAGCAAATCAGAAATAACCTTAATGTTATCTACAAAAAAATATTCAAATTTCTTCAAAAAATTAAGAAACACATCAGTGCTTTTTATAAAGCATTAATATGTCTCTTGATATTTTAAAAAAAATTGAATATTTTTTTGCAGATAAGATATTCATAATTTTCTATTGTTATTAGACAATTCTATATATTTTGTGTGTAATGATGAGTTCATAAAATTAAAGAGGGATGGATTATTAGTTATATTCTTCCTCCTTTAATGTGCTCTGTCTCTATAGATTTTTTTAGAGAGTAGTATTATTAATAATTTTCTGTTTCTTTAAAATTATTTTTTAGATATATTAATGATTTGATTGTTTGTTTGTTATACAGGAAAATAAATTGAAGGATTATTATGATAGATTGAATGGTTTTGATTCTAATATTAAATTATTATTGAGGGAGGGGGACATTTCAGTTTGTTAAGTTAAAAATGTTGGATTTAAGAGTTGATAATGTTTTATTTTGCAGGCATTTCAGTAAAGCAAAAAATTATGAAATATGATAAGACCAGACAGTTATCAACCTTTTATTCATAAGAAACATTCTTTATTGAATTTTTGTAATAGAAATAGAAGGCTTGATAATTTTAAAAACATTAGTTATACTCAAAGAAGTCAATTTGATTCTGACTATATTGAGTTAGGAAATAATCATGAATTCATTAGGAATATTATATTTAATAAAAATATCTATAAATTTGTAAATAATAAAGATTTAATTGTTAATGAGAATAAAGTGTTTATTTCTTTACATGTAAGTCATCAATTAGTAAATTGATTTATAAGAATAGTTGTTTATGGATGGTATGAAAGTGGCCTGGAAGAAAGGCCTGAATTTAAACTTAGTACTAAATAGTTCAAATCATCAATTAATTATAAATTTATTTCCAGGGTAGTTTGTAGGATTCCTTGTAGTTGTAATAAAATTTATATATGTCAGAGTAAATTAAGTCTTATTGAAAGAGTTCAAATTCATAAACATAGAATTACAAATAGATATCATAATTCAACTTTATACATTCATGAATTGAATACAGATCATAAAATATTATTTGATAATGCAGAAATTATATTTTATCAAAAAAGTGAATTAAAAAAAAAGAGTAAAAGAAACTTTGATAATAAAATTTTTTGAATCTGAGACCATTAATCTTATGAAGATATCTTTTGATATTAAAGGAAGTTGATTTTTGAAGTGAATGACAGGAAGGCTATTTTGTTTTGTATAATATATTGTATGTTTAGCTGAATTTCACATGAAAATGTCTATTTGCTAATAGATGAAACAATGGTTGTGGAAAAAAATTAGTACATTTTTTTTGGCTAGTATTGTAATATTATATGAATTTGTGTTTTGTTCATAATTATTAATATAGCATTACATAGTATTTAATTTAAGCATAAATGTATACTAAGAGGTGATATTTGCTTTGTTAACTTGTTTTAATTTTAGTTTCTGATTTAACAGTGAAATGGAAATTTAATGCTATAAAAAAGGTTTTGTAATATATTTTATTTGACTCAGTATAAAATAACTTTAATCATTATATTAAGTGACTACAAACTATAAGCCAATAAAAACTTTAAGTTATGGTAGTAACATTCAAAATATTTGATAGTCTGTATACTAATATTTATTTACTTATAAATTATAAAGTCTGAAAATAAATATATCTATTAATCGAAAATATTCTCTTAAAAATATAAGAATTTTGCCTTAATGCTTACAAAATTGTAAGATTGACAACAATGTAAAGCAAATTTTATTATATAAATTAAAGCAAAATATTTATAGAGATAAAAAATGATAGTCTACATAAAGAACAATAATGTCATAACAAACATAATCCTACAAGCTAAAGTTTTTTTTATTATTATTACTGCAATATACTATTTATCTGACGAAAATAATGTTTTTGTTTGCAACGGTGAAAGTATATCTTCAATTTTAATTATGAAGCTACAATTTTAACTGTCATATTAGTTAACTAATTATTAAATAGTCCTCTTTTTTATAGACTTGACTACTATTCTAAGTTTATTCAAGTAAATATAAAATGTGCATATATTAATTAATTAATAAATATTTTATTTCACATTAGGATCATAGTAAATTTTTTAAAAGAGAATCTTAACAATACATTTTAATATTTGTTATAATTTTTGTCCCACTTTTTTACAGAATAGTCTTAAATTAATGTTTTAAAAAATAATATTCTATAAAAAAAAATCTACTTTTTAAAATGGTAATTAATTTATAATAAATACTTCTTGCAATATCAGCAGTTTTCACAAGGCTCAAGTCATAATGAATTATATATGTCTTCGTTATTTTTCAATATTTATCAATATCAACTTACTAAAATTTTATCTACAAGTATCATTTCTCTTGCACTCATATTTTTGATATCATCTACTTTAAAAATTATTATTAATCATTTATTAAGTTGGATATTATTATACTATTTCAGATTAAAGTTAATACATGGGCAATATTTATTTCTTTTCTTTGTAATGTATTACTAATAAAGTGTTTGTATCATATATATATATATTCTAACCCAGTATTTTTTATATACTAGGTTACAATATATATATATTGTAACCTTATCATTTGACAATCAGTCCTTCACATTTCTGGGTGCCATAATCCCATATATCCTACATCATCCCTAATCAATCAAGCCACCATGTTACATGGCATAATCCCAATTGTAACCATCTTCTAGATTGCTGTAATCGTAATTGAATCATACCGCACATTTTAGGCGCTATAATCTTCCCTGTAGCCTTCCTGCTAATCTAGTCCAATTTATACGTTTGGAAACCATATCTTTCTCTGTAACCTTCCTAGCTACAAATAATCTAGAATATATGCCTAAAATGAATGATAAACTAAAGATGATTTCTTTGTTAGCTAAGCTCGCATGAAACTATAATCTTAGAGAAGATCACAAGGTGGATTAATAATTTCTGGTCAAGCTAGCCTCAAAATCCACAAACAAGCAAACAAACAAAAAATTATAAAATAAGCTTCATATTTGTCAAACTAATAAATAAATAATAATTAGATCGATGGAATGAATATGAAATTAGAAGTATAAATTAGGCAATAAGTGAATGAGGATGTAAATAATTAAATGAATGATGAAAATAAGTAATAATTAAATAATAAAATAAAATGAGTCTGAGAATAAAGATATGTAAGAGTTAATGGATGATTAAGATGAGAATGGAATAAGAGCTAATGAATGATGAGTAAATTTGGATAATGAATTAGGATGAAAAAAGAGAATAAAGAAAGATTGAAATGACAGAGGAGAGGAATGATGATGATGAAAGATGATGTACAGAACTTTAAATTTGATATTGAATTAAATGATAATAAGACAAATAAAATACAGATTCTAAGCTTACTAAGACCAGAATATTCACCATAAAGTCAAAACCAACTATACCTTTCAGATAAAAGAAGTAATAGATATTTTAAAGTTTGGTTGACCTTATATCTCACGGTGAATGTAACACAATTCCATTTTAATTACAATAATTAACTGGATACAAATTTACCATAAATTTCAGTCCTATCACAAATTGATATAATTTATCCTTCTCAGGGTTCACATAGCTTAAAGGGTGATATACAAGATACACTTGGGTCAGTGAAAGGGATTTTGCCACTACCCAAGCATAACACACACCAAATAGCTCTTAATACTGAATTGAATTACTAAACAATATTCAATAATTTCAAATAAATTCCCTAACTATACTACACTTTAAGCTTCAATAAGTAAGAGTAATTTTTCAATAGCTAAATGTAATAGCTTTCCAACTTTCTTTCTCCATTAATTAGAAACAAGGCAACCAAGACTAGTGAATGATAGATCTGTGGATTCAAATGAACTGATCAAACCAATATTAGGTTTTTAATATTTTAGTATATCACTTAAACTAATATTCTTTAGGTTAGTATGTTTAATTAGTAAGTTACGATGCCCTAGATATACTCATTAATTATAGAGCTTAACACCATTATTCTGATATACCTACATATAGTGACTATTACAATATTGATTGATGACCATTTCCCTATAATCACAGGATCTGTCAATAGCAATAACAATAATAATGTGTGGGTGTGTTGATTAGCAATAAGAATACTGAAGACTAAATAAAATTTTAACACAACAATATATATTTACATTATGTACAAGTCTCTTTCATACACATTACATGAAACAAGATAAATCCATTCCAAAATTAGGAATGGAAATTAATGATGTGGTAAGTAATGACCAACTAATATGACAAACATTTTGGATATGTTTCTTTATTATCCTATCAGGTAGACTAAGATAGTTAAACTTATTTGAGCTATCTTAGCATTGAAACTGCGAACAAAATGTATTAATGTCCTTTGGATATACACAACTTTTTAAATAAAAAAAATTATTCTAAATTACAATTTATTATATTAAACTGTAGCTGTTTGAGTTATTAGAATATGATAAGGGCAATTATCACATTCCAATACAAGTAATAATTCATTATATTTTACTATATAAAAAATTACATTGCATTGATGTGGGGCAAACCTCATCAGTTAAATACACATGACACCAAAAACATTCACTATGTCTACAACTTAACCATTTATTAATTGACTGATCTTACTAATTCATCAGTAAATACCTACTTGTTGAAAACCAATCCACATTGTCCATGTACACACCTAGCTCTTTTATGTAGAAGTTCTACGTACACTAGTAAGTTTTGGTTGGTCTGTTTATAAACTGATGAAGATTATACAACATCAGAAAAACAATATTTCAATTAGTCAACACTATAGCTATATCAGTGTCACAATCTGACTATCTTATCATTGCTATTCGATCTAAAACATAATACATTTTATCATACACGGTGGAATATTAACTATATAACTTCTTGAGGAATCTAAATAAAGGAGGCTCTACAAAACAACATGATAGTTGTATATCAAAAAACAACATAATAGTTGTATAAGAATTTGGCCAATTCTGATACCTTTTCATAGGTATAAAAGTGTGGCAGTGCCTCTTCACTGGAAAACAGAATTCAGACCATGCGATCATTTTTTTTTGTTTAGGCTTAACTATACTCTAAGCACTAACTCTTAATCAGCCCCAACAATATCATCCTCTCATATTAATCAACAATGGTGAATTCTCCATTGTCCATGTACAATAATTATTATTATATCTAAGGCTCTTATATGTAGCCCAAACTCATCCTAAAATCTATCACAAATTCTGATCAATACAATAGCAAGGTAAACCAACACTACTAATAATCTAAGTGAAAACATAAATATTCCATTGCACATTGCAGAAACTGTCAATGTTTCATAAACAGACCACCAATATCAGTAAAATAACCATTAATTATTTCAAAACAAGGAGGATTAAACTACATTTTGTATTTAAAGTGGACATTTCGTTTATAAGTAAAATTAAGCAATAATAAAAAAAAATACTTATTAAATTATTTTATATAATAGAACAATGGTATCATTATGTGTATATTTTTGACCAGTTTGGGTCTATTTGTTCACCTCCTCAATATAATATTAACATCTGTTTTAGCAGTGAAAGAGATAAACATTTCTCTTTCTCACCAGACAAATAATATTTAACATTATGCTTTCCCTTCATTGGGAAAATAATATAAATATGCATAATAAATGTATATAACTTTATACACAGCTACATCATTACTTAGTATATTCTATACCCTGATATATATATATATATATGACAATAGATGGCATTATACCAAAAACACCTTCAAGCGTTTGTTTACATAAACGTCAGAGCGAGTATTTCACTATCTCTAACTTAATTTCCACCTTCATATCATGATTTCAAGCTATTTGCTATCATCAGTGAAGGACAGGATTAAGAAACTAGATCTAAAACACAAACTCTGAGCGTTTAAGAAACAGTTTCTATTTAGCTTGCAAGCGTGAATCTTTTAAACACGTAATGTCTTCAAACTCAGCATCGCATGCCAGATAGCTACATGGGTCTGATATCAGTAGTAGAAGTCTCTGCAATATATATCATTGCAAGAAAGACTTCAAAGGTACATTTATGAAAAACAAAAAACACAAGTTAAAAACTTGCATACGCTTGTATTTATGACAATAGATGGCGTTATACCAAAAACACCTTCAAGCGTTTGTTTACATAAACGTCAGAGCGAGTATTTCACTATCTCTAACTTAATTTCCACCTTCATATCATGATTTCAAGCTATTTGCTATCGTCAGTGAAGGACAGGATTAAGAAACTAGATCTAAAACACAAACTCTGAGCGTTTAAGAAACAGTTTCTATTCAGCTTGCAAGCGTGAATCTTTTAGACACATAATGTCTTCAAACTCAGCATCGCATGCCAGATAACTACATGGGTCTGATATCAGTTCAGCATCACCACATAGTAGAAGTCTCTGCAATATATATCATTGCAAGAAAGACCTCAAAGGTACGTTTATGAAAAACAAAAAACACAAGTTAAAAACTTGCATATGCTTGTATTTATGACAATAGATGGCGTTATACCAAAAACACCTTCAAGCATTTGTTTACATAAATGTCAGAGCGAGTATTTCACTATCTCTAACTTAATTCCCACCTTCATATCATGATTTCAAGCTATTTGCTATCATCAGTGAAGGACAGGATTAAGAAACTAGATCTAAAACACAAACTCTGAGCGTTTAAGAAACAGTTTCTATTCAGCTTGCAAGCGTGAATCTTTTAGACATGTAATGTCTTCAAACTCAGCATCGCATGCCAGATAGCTACATGGGTCTGATATCAGTTTAGAATCACCACATAGACACGTAATGTCTTCAAACTCAGCATCGCATGCCAGATAGCTACATGGGTCTGATATCAGTTCAGCATCACCACATGGGTCTGATATCAGTTCAGCATCACCACATAGTAGAATGTGGTGATGCTGAACTGATATAAGACCCATGTAGCTATCTGGCATGCGATGCTGAGTTTGAAGACATTACGTGTCTAAAAGATTCACGCTTGCAAGCTGAATAGAAACTGTTTCTTAAACGCTCAGAGTTTGTGTTTTAGATCTAGTTTCTTAATCCTGTCCTTCACTGACGATAGCAAATAGCTTGAAATCATGATATGAAGGTGGAAATTAAGTTAGAGATAGTGAAATACTCACTCTGACATTTATGTAAACAAACGCTTGAAGGTGTTTTTGGTATAACGCCATCTATTGTCATAAATACAAGCGTATGCAAGTTTTTAACTTGTGTTTTTTGTTTTTCATATATATATAACTAATACCTGAATAACACATGAAAGAAAAAAAAAAACGCATTACAATATTATATATAGCAATTAACAAACTAAACAAACATTACATTTTCTACCATTGGACTTTATCGAAGTTTGATTCGTTCTTATAAGTAAAACAATATGAAAACAGATATGATAAGCAAACATTCCTGAGTGATATATATATTTTGGTTATCCGGTTCAATATTAACATCTTCAGACAAAATTCAAACATTTCTCCAATGGCAATAGAAATCCTTTATCGGTTTGTGTACTAATGTAAGCATACTGAAGCAATATTAAAACATTTTTGAGAATAAGTCACTTAAAATAGGTTTAATTAATATCTATTGATTTGTCTATTTTTGTTTTCTTCTTTTTTTCATCTGCTGAAGATCTGTTATACTCTTAAATAATCTGGGTGATTTTAAAACTGTTTAAAAATATTATAATGTTGCAAGTTATTCACTAACGATAAAATAAATAAATACTTCTTTCACTTCCCTTTTATCAGCAAATTAGGATGTTTTAAGTTATACTGAGAAGAATCTATTTAATTATAAATATTATCTTCTAGGCAATTTTAATTAATATGTAACATATATTTTTCCAAATGTAGCATAATTATAATCAGTTTATTACTATCTTTGAAAATAAACTTTTAAATCATTTATAAATTTTGTTTACTTTGTTTTTCCTGTCCACAGTAATTGTCACAATCTTAAATAATCTGGGTAATTTTAAACACTTAAAATGTTATTACTTTATATGTTGTATAATCAAGAAAAAAAATCAATATTTCTTTATTCACTATTATTGGCAATTTATTTCATATTTAAGAATGTTAAGCAGAATTGATTTAATAGTAAGCAATTATTAATAATATATATACGTGACTGCTTCCCGGGGAATATCAGAGCAGACCATATCTCTTCCCAATGGAATAAGAAATATTTTATGCACTTTTCTTTTCAAACTAATTACTTTATATGATTTAAAGTGAAATTTTAATTTCTTCATTATTTCTTGAAACTTTTTTTCAAATGATTTAGAATATTTTCTTAAAATATTAATTTATACACAAACAGATTTTTCTGCTTAATACTGAATTAATGGGAGTGTGAAAATTAAAATACTTCAATCTTTTTTTTCTTTAGTCTAAATAACTTTTGTCTTATGATTAGTTCTGATAATTAGTTAAAATAAAGAAAACAAAAATAAATGCTTACATTTTCTGGTATTATTTTTCGTTCCAAATAGTACATGTTTAAGGTAAATACTTATTCAAATAGCGGTCCTTCCAGTGTTTCCTTCAGTAGGCAAAGTTAAAAATTTAAGATCGATGAAAAATAGTGTAGAGATTTCACAGGGTTAATAAGTTTACTCCATAGTATTCAAATCCATATATCCATGAAATTTTGTCCCAATTAATTTAAAAAAAAATATTATTTTCTAGCTTATTTCTTCTATTTTACTTCAGAAGTGGAGTTGTAGTCTTGTTCCATTTACATTTCTTAGAGTAGTCCCCCTCCTACAAACTTTTATATTATATATTTTGTATTACCTGGCAGTGATTGGTTCTCAATGAGCCAATCACTGTAAAATGTGAATAAATTAGGTTTTATCCCTCTAGTGAGAATCATCTAGACTGATGAATTTCAATTTACATTAAAATATAGTATATTTAAAGACTGTTTATAAAAAATTTAGAAGACTGATAAATTGATTTTGCTGTTTATTTTTAATTATTGTTTCACAATACTAACAACTAAAGTGTTAAATATTTTATATGCTTCCCAATAATATTTTAATACTATTAAAACAACATTTGAAATAGCTGCCACTGGAACAATGTGCTAAAATGTTTATGGGATTTATATCCACTCTATCAGACTTTCCAGTGTCTCACAAACAGTCAAGATCATCATCACTTCTTAAGTGTTTCTTAGCGAGCTTTTGCTTAGTGGGAAAATTATAATCCACAAGCATTTCATTCTATAACTAGTCTCTACACATTGATGTTCAATATCTTAACAAATTATTACCAATTAAAATTTAAAATTTTACACATTTATCCACTGGATAAAACCTACTATCTTTGAGCCAAAACATATGGTTACAATATATATAATATATATATATATATATATATATATATATATATATATATATATATATATATATATATATATATATATATTATTTGATGTCTGTATTTTTAAAGCAATATACATAATTATATAACTGAATATTTGTAAATACAGTAAATAAATAATTAAAAATTTTATCCACCTAGGAGCACTTTCGATTATCTCAGTAATCTGTGTCAACTAAAGATTTGAAATGCTAACTTTCCCACAATTTCATGATCTTAACGTTTGCTGCTTGCCTATTAATTAAGTCATGTTTATATTTGTATATTAGCATAGCTTCCTTTATTTTTCTTTTATTGTTATTTTTTTCAATTTGCAATATTTTTATACTATTAAAATTGAAGTCAAAACCATAAATACATGATTTATTATGGTTGTAAAAAACAGATGCTGAAATATTATTATCCAGTATGCAATTTTGTTTTTATTTTGAACTTGTTTTAATAATAGCAAGTGTTCTTTAGTTCTTTTTTCCAAGTACATCTAGATTCACCTATATATCCAATTAACAGGCAAGCAGCAAACGTTAAGATCACGGAATTGTGGGAAAGTTAGCATTTCAAAGCTTTAGTTGACACAGGTTACTGAGATAATTGAAAGTGGTCCCAAGTGGATAAAATTTTTAATTATTTATTTACTGTATTTACAAATATTCAGTTTTATATATATATATATATATATATATATATTGCATTGGGTGTTTTTTTTGCCTCAAGGAATTAAATAGGTATAAGCTAGTTGTAAGAGTCTCTTCCTTTGTCTGATGCCTGGGCTAAATAAAAATGAAGTATCATGTAGTGTGGAAATGAGTTGTGGTGGTATAAGTCACCCCAGTGGTGATTTTGCTATTGTCTGCACATTTAGAACATTGCAATATGTGGAAATTACTCAACGACTGCATAATTTATTAACATTAAACCAAACAATGGAAGAAGCTAATGGAATGTAGCACACATTAACCAAATTACATAATTTCGGCTCCCAATGCTTGTTCTTAATTGATACTTTGGTTGCACGGCATAGCTAATTAATTATAAAAATATACAGATAATTTTCAGTTAAATTTCTTATTATTTCAATGTATATATACTCTCTATTGCATCTTTTCTGCATATATTTATCTGTATGTGCCATGGACAAATGAAATGCAATTAATTATTTTTTATTTTTACAAAAAAGAAAATCTATATATTTTGCAATATACCCTTTGCATACTTTCTATAGAATATTCACTTACATTTTCAATTGCTCCTGAATGTTCATTTCCTTTTTTTTACTTCATCTTTAATCACTTTTCTCAGATTCTTCTAAAATAAAAAGCAATTCAGAAAGAAAGCAAGAGAATGTTAGAAGCGGGAGTGGGCAGATTGTTAAAAGATGTTATTTTTTCCCTTTGTAGTAATTAAAGGATGAAAAAATAAGTTTCCAAATTTAATGAAAGAATTCGATTTACAAAAATTACTTTATTGCTGATTCTTGATTTATTTTTCCATTAATTCATTTATTTCATATTATGTGTATATATAATATGAAAAAAGAAGTATCCTGGCCATTATCTAGCCAATGCATTTAAAGGCTATTTCAATGGCTTGCCATAAAATAGGAAATATAAAAGCATTACTCATTATGTGCCAATTACTAAGAAGATAGAGTTTAATATTTTTTCATACTTGTTTTATCTTTTAACTAAATATAGCCGAAAAAATTGTAGGCAGTGGTTAGAAATGTTTATGAACTGGAATATTAGTTTTGACTGGATCATCTTCAAAATTTTTCCACATCAACAGATTTTAATTAAAGATTATATATACATATATATATATATTGAGACTTTTACTGCTCATGTACATAGTGTTCTATTTTTATATTAGCTGAGTCCATGGTTACTTTCATATTTTACATATAAGAACAATTTAATGTTTATTTACAAATCATTAACTGGTTGGCAAATTTATGTTAGATGTGTACTGTTTTTATAGAAAAAAAACCCGAACCTATTTAAAGTCTAAATTTTTTTTCAAGTCTGCACATATGTATAGACACTATTATATCACAAATATCTTCAGCTTTAAACTTACTTATTATTAAATTAATCTATTCATTCAGTATACTGAGTGTTATTGCAGTAAATAAAAGGATTTGAACTAAGGATTTTAATCAATTTCAAACAACTAGTACATATGACCACGCACATGAAAAAAAGTTAAATAATTTTCAATATACACATTTAATGCAGAACCAGCACTCATCAGTTGGACCATATCATAATATCTCACATATAAGCTGAGCAATGTCAATTATTAAAATATTAACAATATATTTTGAAAATGCTTTATTATGTGCAAAATATCTGTGAATCATGCATGTGGGAAAATAACGTTGTGACACACATAATTTAACCGTTATTATTATAGTAGTTAATTAGAATTAGATTGTATAAGGTATAAAAGAGTTATTATCTATAGTTTATTGTGGATGATGGTTAGATGGAGATAAAAGAAACTGGTAAGGGACTATTTTATGAAAAATTAATAGTAATATATTGTTTAAATATTGAATTTTGAGGAAAAGCATCTTATAAAAATGGATAATGAGGATAATAATTTTGAGAGTGTAATATCTGAGTTTATGGTCGATGATATTTGTGAAGAGGAAAAAGAAATAGAAAAATAATCGATATGGAAACAGTTGTAGATAGCGTCCAAATTATAGATAGTAAAATAAATGAAGAGGAGAAAGAGGTTATAGAAACGAAAATAGTGGAAGAAAAGGTAATAATACATAAAAAAGAGGTAGAGGACCCTCAGACATCTCAAATGATATTGATGTTTAAAGGGATGATTAGTGCAGAATTGAAATCTCTTAAGGAAGATAATAGAAAAAGTAATATAAAATTTGATATTCTTAATGAAAATATGAATAAAAATCGTATCAAATTAGATGCTAAATTTGATTCTCTTAACGAAGATACAAATGCTCTTAAAGAAAATATGAATAAAAATAGAGAAGATAGTAATATGAAGTTTGAATATCTTAATGAAAATATGAATAGAAATAATGAGACTTTTAATGAAAATTTAAATAAGACTAATATAAGATTAGAATCTCTCAGTGAAGATGTGGACAAAAATAGTAATGAAATCAGAACTTGTGTAGAAAATATAAATCAAAAACTTAATGAAACTTGTAAAACTGTAGAAGATTTTAAGGTGGAAGTACAAGATAAATTTAATAATTTGGATTTGAGATTTGATAGCAATGAAAAGACCATTGATTCTTTAAAGGAAGAAATAAATCAAATAGAAGACAGAAATCAAAAGTTGTTGAAGAAAAAATTTTCTGAATTTTCAGAAAGAGCAGTAAAAAAATTAAAAACTCAAATAGAAGAATCTATTGTCCAATGTCAGCTAAATAATTATAAGTTAGATCAGAAAATAGAGAGTTATAATTTAAGTGTGAAGAGTGAAATCTATGAAGTAAAGAGTAATATAAATCATATTAATGAAGAGGTAGTTCAGACTAAAATAAGTATCAAGGAAGAAGTTCAAAAGGAAGTAATGGAAAAATTAAAAGAGTTAGGAATACAAAATTTTGAGGAAAAGATAGTAAGTAAGAAAGTATCTCTTGAAATAAGTGGTAAATTTGTTGAAATAATTAATACAAGTTTGGAGATGAATAAAGAATCTATTAATTTAATTAGTGAAAATGTGGTAGATGACAAAGAAATTATAGAGATGGTAAATAAGGAAAATCCACACTTCATTGAGATAGTTAATAAAGATATTAACTTATGTAGTATTTGACAGAAGAAAACAAAGATTCTGTTAAATTAGGAATTAAATATCGATGTCATGATGTATCAGTTGTTAAGATAGCAGATAATGAGTTAAGAAATGATGAGACTTATATTAAATTAGCTAGTAAAGAAACCAAGTTATTTGTTGAAAAAATTATTATAAATAATAAAATGATTTATGAAGAAAAGGAGATTCATAAAAAGTCTATTGAAATAGTTGATAGTAGGAATGAATTATATAAAAGAATATTGAAAGAACCCAAAGAATATTTTAAATTAACTAATGAGATGATAGGAGTGAGTAAATCCTATTTAAGATTAGTTGGTGAGAGGATTATAAATCAACTTAAGAGTTTTAAAAAATATTACAGTGATGACAAAAGATTTGGTAAATCTACAGGGATAAAGTTAGTCTCTTTAAGAGCAAAAGTATTTAAAGTTGTTGGAACATGAGTTACCAAAAATTATTGATAAAAGTAGTAATAAGTTTAAAAATAAAATGCAAGATGTGATACCTAAATGTAGTGTTAATGATAGAAATATTCGTTTACAATTTGATATTTCTAAAGAAATATTGTTTAAAGGAATTAGAAACTTGATGCCTAATAGCGAATTTATAGGAGGAAAACTTAATCAGAATAGAGATATAAGCAAGGTAAAAGTGAAACTTAAATGTATAAAGCAAAAGAAAGTTATGGTACATTTTCTTAAGAATAATCTTAATAAAGGAAAGAAGATAGGAAAAGCTAAGATGAGACTTAAGGAATTCAAAAGAAAATTAAAGTTTAGATTTAAAAAAAAAAACCTAATGATTAAGACAAATAATTCCTAAATAAGACGTATATATTTAAAAATATATTATAACCTTATTTTTACAGAACAAATATAAAAACTTTAAAGTATCATAGCTTAATTATCTTAAAAGGATAGAGAAAGTGTAGAAATTTTTTTTTTAGTATTTCTAGTTGAGATTCTGAATGTAATGTCCAAATATTTTATAAGTTTGTGTTTAAAACAGTATATTAGTTATATTTCCATAGTATAAGATAGAATTTAGTTATAGCAAATTATAAAAACAGTAAATATTATTGAATAGAACAAAAGTTATGTGCTCTTTTCTATAGGTCAGAAATAGTCAATTATAGTAAATTACTAAAAAATTTAAATTTTAGAATATGTTCTTTTGATATGTTAATTATATTTTGTCATTTATATTATAAAGTACAATTTGAAGCTAAAGAAAATATGTAGTATATAAAATTATAGCGAATCATTTAAAAATAGTTATGTAAAGCTTTAAATATTGTTGCATATGGTTGAAAAAGCTGGCCATATAAAATAACACAGCTATAAATATTTAAAAGTATATTTAAAGGTTAAACTTTAATAATCTAAAACTTATATTTAATAAATGTTATAATTAAATTTATAAATAATATTTAATAATCCTAATTGGTATCGTGTATTTTGGAAAGTTGGTTTTAAGGTAGTGAAAATTATATTTAGGTCTATATTTTGTAAATTGTTCTTCCAAAATTTTATAATTATATTATTTAATATAATAAAGTGTTGCAATTTTATTATCCAGACAGAGAAATAGATTGAAAATCATCTCACTCAAATTTTATTAATCATGTGACTCATATACTACATGCTTTCACACACATGCTTGTTTGAATTTAGATGAACAGAGTTTGAAATAGTTAAAAAAAATTGTATTATAGAACTGAATAAAATTACTATCTATCATAGAAGTGAATATTAAATAGTTGTTATAAATGTTTCTAATTGTTTTAAAGTAGTATCATAAAGACGAATACAGTTATAATAAAAATTAAATATTTTGTTTAAATAAACCTAGATAAATTGAATATTAAAGGTGGGATAAATATTAAAATATATTTTAAAAGTTATTTAAAATGTTTAAATAATTTTAATAAAATAGTAATTGATTTAAGATTAGTATTTTTAAATAATATTTGTAAGTTATATTACGTCATAAATTTTTATTTTAAAATTTAATTCTGCAAGTTTGCAATATATGCAAATTTTATCTCAAACTAAAAGTGAGAATCAACCAATCAAATGATGTATTTTCTAGAATATAAATACGAATTGCATGGGGGGGGGTATAATGTGTTAGTGGTAATTAATAACATACTAAGGTAGCTGAATAATATTAGAAGCTATCGAGGTAATTATACTTTAAAATTTTATTGTTTAGTCAATTTATAGTACTCTCTTATATTTCATTTATCATAACTAATAGGATACTTTTATATAATTTTAAAAGAGAATTTAAAATATATATATATTTTGGAAACTTCGTGAAAATGATTGGCTAATTTTTAACAATTTACTTACCAGGATTATTTATTTTGGTTTAACCCAAAATTTCGCAATGAAAAATTGATATACTATGGAATAAAATGTATATAAATTATAATAATATAAAAATGCATAGAATGTTTATTAATACTATTTTATTAATGCTTCACTGGAGAACTGTTTTAGTACATAAAAACTACAGAACAGACATTATACTGATGCAATGAAAAGCTATTTGACATCTAAAAAAATTAAAAATAAATTGGAGACGCATTATTATTTATAAGCTTATCCAAGTGGTTTTTTTTAAAAAAAAAAGAATAAGATACTTATATCTTATGAATTGTTTATAAAATATTATTATGAAAGGAATAAAATGTTTAGTCCTTTTTGAAGGAAACATTTCTTAAAAAATTATTTTTGCAAAAATTAAAGAAATGACTCAAGGAGGATACAGTACTGAAGCATTTTGATATTAAAAAAAACACATTTTTTAGAAATATTTGTTTAAAGAACTTTATTAAGAATAAAACCTATATAAAAAAATGAACATATAGTAGATGAATAAAAGATGGATCCATGAAAATACAAATATAGTATGTAAAAGTTTACCGGATAATTTAAGTTAAATTGAACGAAGTGATGCATCAGATAGCTGGCAGAGAAAATATTTAAGTAGTTTCACAGGATTAATTTAATATTATGATTTAATAATTATCATTCTGAATAATAAAACTCGGGATTATTTTTTTATAAACTTTACTAAAATGGATTAATAATTATTTTTTATTTTTAAACTTTAACACGCTTTGAGGAGAACATTTTAAAAAAACTCTAGAGAATATAATAAACATTTTTGACTTATCATGAACTATTATCAAGTGAATACATAATTATAGTTTTGATTTTTTTTTATTTATTAACTCACCTTAAATGTAAATTTTCTATTTTTTTTATAAGATTAGGAAAACATAAAACATTAATTTGTTAATCTTATAAAATTTTATAATATAATCTAATAATTTAGATAAAAATATTTTTAGATAAAATGTATGGATGTGTATTTTCTTTATGTATGCGATGCTCAGTATCTAGTGGATGAAGGAAGCCTACTGAACATGATGATCAGATAAAGGTTATTTGGTAATGATAATGAATATTAATAATTTATAATGTATATTCTTTGTTTTCTTTTAGATTATCTATGAATAGTGAGAATGGAGTATAAATGTTTAATTATATGTAAACGCATTTTTTTTTCATACAACATTTTTTTAAAACATTATGAGATAGGATTGATTTGAAAATATGCATACAATGATTTTTATATTAGTGATATAATCCAACATAGTAACAAATATTTGTAGGAGATTATTATACAGCCCAACAATGCGGGTTCTGCACAAAATATGTATACTGAGGATCATTTAGATATTCATATGTGTGTGGTCATATATCCTAAGTTCAAATCTCTCTATTTACATAATATTAATTAATAATAAAAACATTAATGCAAATTAGTACAGAAATAATTGAAAACTTTAATAATTAGTATAAGAAATAAAAATAATTATTTTTTCTAAATACAATACATGTGAAAAATAGCTGCAGGCGAGTCTATAGAGTAATTTTTATGATCTTTCTTCTTTGTATTAAACTAAAACTTAACATGTATGTCATATATTTTAATTTACAAATCTCTGATTATGTTTACCATTTTTACAATCTTTCTAATATATAGGGGGTTTGAACTCAGACTTTCATATGACCCTCATCCATCCATGCTATCTCATGCTGCCAATACACTTGGTTACACACATGTCGAAAAGAAAAATAATCGTCAATATAAGTATTTCATGATAAACCAGCACTCGTCAGTTGGTCCAGATTATCATCTCCACACATATATACAATCAAATCTCAGCTTATCAGATTTTCAATAAAATGGACAGCTGAAGAATTGTGGGGTGGAGTGGTTTGAAGCCTGTCCATTAGGGTATGAAGATTGGTTATCTTAATATAAGCTGAGATTTGATTGTATATATGTGTGGAGATGATAATCTAGACCAACTGACGAATGCTGGTTTAGCACGAAATACTTATATTGGTGATTATTTATCTTTTCAACATTTGTGTGATCAAATGTATTGGCAGTAAGAGATAACATGGATGGTTGAGGGTCGTGTAAAAGTTTGAGTTCAAACCTCCTATATATTACATATATAAGTGCAGGTATGAAAAAGCATGTACTGTAGAAAAAATTCATATTTCAAAATCATGCTAAATAAAAATAAATGTAAATGCATAATAGTAATTTTATAGGTCCTAATACTTATTTTTTACATATTTATATGAGGCTAACATATGATCGAAACAAAAACATTTTTTTATTTATTTCATATACCTGATGATTAAGCTTTATTTATTTGATTTATTTAAAAAGTATTATTAAATTTTAATGGATGAAAGATATTTTGTAATATTCTTTCAGGCTGAACTGAAGTACCACTGTTTGTCAATGAATGACATAAATATTTCACAACTTGTTGCTGAAGATATTGTGAACTCTCAATTTTGGAGCCAATTCATTTTTACTCTTATCTTTTGGTTGAGTCTTTTTAATTCAGAAGATTTACTGTTAATATTTTCCAAATCCTATTAAATACCTTCAGAATTTTATTTTCTATTGCTTTTTTGTTGAACTCTAAGTAGATTGTTATAGTTATAAAATTTTGATTGCTTGACTTTTAATGAATATTCATAGGTTATCAAAATACAAAGTATATTTATTAGTCATTAACAAAAAAAAATCCAAGGTAATCCAAAATCATTTTATTGACTGGTAGAGACAAAGAATTTCATTGAAAAAGAGCAAAAAAGAACGTTTACATATTCTCTCTCAAGATATCTCCATTCCTCAACACCTTGATTTTTACACACATATTCATAATGCCTTCATGAAATTCGTGTGATGTTTTAATTAAGAACTATCAGAAAACTAGAAAATAAATACTATAATGAAGCAATGGATCCGGAAGTCTGATCCATGCTTCACAGCCTTCTATAAACTTAACTAATATTGTAGACCTGAATTAAGTTTATAGTCCAGTATCAGCAGGGTTTTGCATTAAAGCTAAAATTGATACATTCATTTTGTTTACTTAATAATATTTAAATTTGTATTTGCGTTAAAATATTTTCTTTTAAAATAAATTCCATTAAGATTAAAGTGCTATTAAAATTTACTTGTAAAACTTATTAATCAAACATATATAAACGTCAAGTGTGTATATATATATATATGATTTAATGCAAAATTCTGCTGAAATAAAATGTGATTTTGTTAAAAGAATAATATATTTTTCTTTTTAAATTTTGTTAAAATATGGTGTATGATTTTATTTTAAGATAAGCTTGCCAACATTTCTAGAGGAATGTATGTTTTAATTAGTTAGCCCATTCAAGGCAAATTAAAGATGACCCTTTTAATTAATAGAAATTCAAAAGTTAAATACAGAAATCTAGAATAAAAAATTAAAAGTTTATTTTTAGAAAAAGTTACCTTGAAACAAGGGAGCACGGGGGGCTTATCAAGATCTAAAATCATATGCAAAACAATAGAAGGGTAGCTGAGAGAAAGGTATAAAAAGGAGAAGAGAACAAAAGACTAGGTTATTGGTTATTATTATGATTTGGCTCTCTCTGGTTCTTTTGCTGATTCGTGGAGATCCTGTGTCTAGATTAGTGAGATTTTACTTGTAAAAATATCTCTCATCTCCTATGCTTATTCATGCAGATCCTATGCTGTGATTCTCCGAGATTTTGTTTCTAAATGCAGAAAATATTGTTTCTGAATTAGGTAGATTTTGCTCCTGAATTTATTCAACTTTTGTCCTTGAAATCACTGTTATAAGTTTCAACATGTGACAAGTTAAAAAGTATATTAATTTGATGGACATGGCCATGATTGGTGGTTAGGCAAACAGCTTTGTCTGCTACCGGGGTCCTAAAAACCATAAAAATGCCATAACATGCCCAAAATAGAAACCTGAACTGTGTGCTGTGTCTGTATGACCTTTCATTAAAAATGCTTCATATTTCCATATCCTTGTCCGGACCAATCCCAACGTCTTCAATCAAGCCAACACGTCGAGGGAACTGGACCCAAAGAACAAGGACCGGTAACTGTATAAAAATCTCCTCATGAACTATTTATTACTTTACCTTTTGATAAATACTTTTCTGAATTGTTTCATTTAATTATATATATAATGTAAACGTTTTCTATTATACTAATATTAGATGTATATTTAATTTTTGTGTGATCATCTATTTATACTTAACCTTTTTTTTCCTTCGCTATTCCTCATTGTTAAAATGTTATAAATGTTTTTCATTCCATTGTGGTGTAAGTTAAAAGTTAATTTTCATTTAAAAAGATCTTTCCAATTCAAATTATGTCTGTAAATGAAATACTAGTAAGTTTCGTTTGTTTGCCAACTTGATCTCGATAATGCCTCTTTTGTCCACGTTTAGCCCCATACTTATATCTTAATTAGTTATAGATGTCTTAAATATTTTCAAATTGTTTTAAGCACAAAGCAACTACAAAATGATTTGTGAAAGATTTATTTTAATTGTGCTTTATCAAGGGGATTCAAGTTAATAATTTTATTAAAGTTGGGAAGAAATAGACTTAGACTGCAAAATCTTATGTAATTACCATCCGCCTTTATTGTCTAGTTTTTATCATTAATCAACCGGAGAATAGTGGAGGTAGTTAAAACATTCCTAATATTTTAAAATAAAAAACTTAAGTCTTCTGATGTTATTGCAATTTCTTATTAGCTTAACCTTTATTTTACTTTTCCAATGATCCAGGCACACAAAACACATATTTCATATTATATTTTATGCACATTTAACTTGGTTAGTTTCATAAGTATTCTTGTCCATTGTCTCTCCCTGATGCTAAGCTTAGGCCAGGTAAAAAAATAATTTATGCGTGTCTCAGATAATGTTGTTGGTTCGTAGTTAGACTCAATAATAGGTGAAAAGGGCAGAGGTCGTAGTATTCTTGATTTAATATCTCACATATGGGTGGCCTTGAGGTACTTTTGCCTAGTATTCGAATTGAGTTAAACCAACATACATTATCTGACTGGTACAATACTTTCTTGGTCTTAAACTCAGAAGTAAAAAGTCAGTTAACTCACCATGGTAACTGTACATATTGAATGTCATCCAATCCATGTTCATTTACAAAATTAATAGAAGAAGGACTTCAGAAATGAAATTTAGACTTGAATCAACCAAAAAAACAAGCTGGTTTAAAAAGTAAAATTGACACAGTGGCCAATATTCAAGTTTTGAAAAAAGTTATAGAAAAGTCATATTAATATTGGTTGCCATTATGCTTAAGATTATGTAAAGTTCTGATTCTCTAAGCATTTTCATAGTGATTAAAGCTTTGTATCATCAATATGTAAACATGAGGTATTATCACATTCTAAAAAATATTTATCAAAATGCAACAGCAAGGAATATTAATATTGATAAAGATACAGGATAGAATAATTCCATATCTGTTAAACTTTTATAATTCTATTGTTAGTAATTTTCTTTTTTTTTCTGAGCCAATGTAATATCTGATAAAATGGAAATACTGTTATAAAAGATTTTTTTTGTAATATTTAGCTTTATTACTGCACAGCGTGCTTTCAATATATTTACTTATAAAGATAAATATTAAAAAACCTACCTTTATATGAATGTGATGTAGTGAATATATTGAAAGTATGCTAGGCAGTATCTTAGGGTTTATTTAATATATGTTCTTCGTATTCAGTGATCAAATTGCATTCACTTTGATAATTTCCTCATTAGAATATGTCAGGTAATTTTATTGAACACAATTATTTTTCCTGGTCACACAACTCCACTTAATGTAACTAAACCTGAATAATAGTTGAGAACAGAAACAGTTTTTAATTTATTTGAAAAGTGCCAGGATTCTATTCAAGAATCCACTGGCCTATCCCCATATTTTTATTAGTTAGTATTATACAATTATTCAGTACACCCAGAGAATTTTCATTTTTATTACAGCATTGATAATTTTTTTTGATAAAATAATAATGATAGAATTTAAATAATACTACCTCATAATAATAAACTTAAATAGATGACAATGCAAATTATATACATAAGGTTTATTCATTTATAATTAAATATTTTAACATTAAAAAGAGAATACAAGTATGAAAACAAAACTTCATTGGTTATTAAAAGTTATTGCTTTTAATATTCAGATTTTCTACAGTCTGATTGGACAGCATTGGTATCATTATATTATAGTTCAAGAAATTGATTCCTTTTAAGTTATGAAATAACATCTCTTACCAGTAACTTGAATTTTTCAATTATAACAATGTAGATTACCATGTATGCTTTTTGTTTTTTTGAAAGGGATCCATTTTACATTCTTATTCCAGATTGTAGGAAGTCCAGTGCTCAAGTTTAGATAAGTGATGGCTTTACTCTAAGCATTTTATAACTTTAGAAAGAAAGAAACATTGGAAAATGGACTTCTCTACTCATACATGTTACAACAATTCCATCTGCTGATGTGAGTGGCTTGGCACATTTTATATGACCTTGTAGAAAAAATAATTTTATAGTAAACAGTTTTTGGAGATGACACAAGATGAAGATTTAAGACCACTTATACATGATGTATTTTGCTTTTTATATTCCCTGAATTTTGGTTTACTGCACACATTATGTTTAAAACTTTTTACTTTTGACCAATTTATTGTATTTTTTGTTTCTAAAGTCATCTCCCCCCCTTCAGTGGCCATCTTTAATTACAGTGAAATAATGCTATGTTCTTAACTTTAATGGGATTTGTCTTGCAATAAGAATTTATATTCTTATCTCAGAAATAATGAAAAGTAACTTTTAATTATTCTCTCTCTTTATTTCTTTAACTAAAAAAATATAATCTACATTGTCTAAACAAAATACAATCAGATATTTTTTAAAAAGATTCTTTTTGGCAATTTGATAATTTATAATTCTAAATTGCCAATGCAAACTTGTACCCATATATATATATATATATATATATATATATATATATATATATATATATATATATATATATATATATATATATGTTTGGACATAATAAAGCTAAATATTAAAAAAAAACTACAATTTCTGTAAGTATTTTTATTTTACCAGATAAACTTTTATAGTAGTTTTTAATTAAAGAAGTATTTTGTCAATTAAAATGAAAAAGTAAAAAAAAATTAAAAATGCAATAGAGATTATTTACATGATCCAGATTTTGAAGATGATGTGTTTGTTTTTGCAAATAATGCTTCAGATCTTTAGAAAATATTACAAGAGTTATCAGATTAAAGTATGAAAACAGGACTATTGATAAATATTAAAAAGTTTAAAATAATGGTCTGAAATTAAAAGAAAATAAAAATTGGTAATTACAAATTTATAAACCATATATTTAAACTTGAATGGAGTGCTTTTATTAAAAATAATTTAATATTAAAAGGAAATATGTTTCTACTTTCAAAAAAAAAAGATTTTTAATAGATGTTTTTATCAGCTCTTACTAATAAATTTTACATTTTGATTATTTAATAGAAGAACCATGCATAAATATCAGCAATTTAGTGAAGTATGGAAAGATGTATGTTGAGAAAAACAAGAAACTATTAAAAGCAAAATATATAGGTGAAACAACAACATTGTTTACATCATTAAAATAATTTTAAAAATTGAAGTGAATATGGGTTGGACATATTTCTAGAAAAGATGATAATAGATTGACAATTGAGGTTTTAAATTCAATTTTAAAAAACTTTTAAAGATCTAGGAAGGAAATACATATGATATAAGAAAAAAAAAGGAAATTTGTTGTTGTGATCTGGAACAGAGATATTAGGGTTGAAATAAACTTAGATCTTCATTCTATATTAGATCAATAATAGTTACTAATGATGATGATGACTTAGATTTTAATAATTAGTACTTAATGCTATTTTTTCATTGAATGGTGTTTTATTTGAGATTGTAGTGAGGAAAATGCATCTGAGCTTGAGAATTTGTAGACACTCTTATTAAGAGTTTAGAACAAATTGATTTGCTGTCAGTTTTACATAAATAAAACCATAATACTGATTTTTATTTAAAAAAACTTTTTAACAGTTAATATACACAAGTAACACGAATCAGGTATCTAATTGTATTAATAAATATTGTGTTCTAAACACATAGAAATTAAAAAACACCATAATTCCAGCTTGCACAATGTTTTCCACGATCAACTTTTATTTATATTAATCCAGTTTTACAACTTAAAGAAAACTTGAGTAATCAATACTTAGATTATCTGGATTAGTATAAAAACTTGAGTTATCAATAGTTGGATGATCTGGGTTAGTATAAATACTACTATAGTTCTACAATATGGTATCTATTGATTACTCATACTTTTGTGAGTGACACAATTGAAGTAGTATAAATAGTATTTTCTGCAAAAAGACATTATTTAAAGTGAGTTTTTATTGTTTTTATTTATTTGATTTTATGCTGACCAATTAGAGATGCCTATAGTCACTAAAAATGAACACATCAAAATATATAGTTGCTGAATTAATGCTTGATCTGTATAATAGAACAAACACATTGACTTAGATTCAAAATATAAAGATATATTTAAATGTCAGGATAATTGCTTGAAAGAAAAATCTGTTCTTACTTGAAAATAATATAAAAATCATCTATGCTGTGAGGATACTCTCATTCCAACCACAAGATAAAGATGATGCAATTGAAAAGGAATTATATTCTAAATAAAATTATTAAGCTGACACTGTTCTAGTAAAAATTATTGATCATAGATAGCAAAAATAAAATTAAAAGATGATTGACTGATGAAAGATTTATTAGTTCTAATCCCAGAAATCTTCATTGACAAATTGCCCTAACCAATAATCTGGGGTAAAAATATTGATAGGATAACACTGGATAGAGATTTAATAGACATCATGTAGCATCTATTGCTTATACTAGCTGGTAGGAATAAAATAGTATAACTAAAGTTTTCTGATAGATAAGGAAATATAAATAAAATTATGAATAATATTAAAAATGTAAGCCACTTTATTTATAATGTAAAATATAGAGTGAATTATGTAATATTTATCATGTTGTTTTGAACTATCTTTTGTAACATTTTCTATTAGTACATCAATTCTCAAATGTTAATATGCATAGCTCTTGGGGTGTGTGATCAGTGATTCAAAAGTAGGCAGAAAATAATCAGTAAAGATGAAAAAGACAAAGATCACAATTCAAATCCTGCAAAATTCAAAGAACTGCAGAACACAATAAAAAAAAGTATCCAACATTTCACAAGCAAAGTTGTGGGTTAAAATTTATTTAGAGACGCTGCAAAATCTTGCTTCAAAGCCAATGGTGAACAATTTTAAGATTTTTTTTGAAAAGGTAAGTATTGTATAGGACTAGTTTATTATTAACTGCTGGCCACACACTGACTTAATTGTGGACTGTTGCACTTATTTCTGTGCTACAAATATTGTAAAATTAAATATGTGATTTGTACTTTTAGTGTTGTATTTTTCTTTCATCCTTCATTATCTCATTTGTATTATTTTACATTTTTATAGGCCATGACAAAAGTAACAGTATTTAAAAAAATAGCTACTACTATTAAAAAAGAGGGTACAATTTAAAGATATTGGTTTAAAAGAGGTACATAAAGGAGAAAATGCTAGGTAACACTATTAATATGTTAGTCTTTTCAAAATTATGTAATACTTAAATTACTATTTATTTCAGACTTTAACTGTCATGAGTGATAATTTATTAACATTTCTGTTTTCTTTTTTTTTTATTTTGTTCTTTCTTTGTCTCGTCCCCCCCCCCCCCCAGTATTTTGCGAAGCTTGGAAGGGTAGCTTTTCTTGCCGTTTTTTTAATATTCATATTACATGAATCTGAGAACATAATTTACATGTTTACCTGTAATAAGATAAAGTCTATCATTTTGTTAAATATTTTGCAATATTTTTAAATTTTTTATTTGAATTTTTTTTTTGGAGATTTGTAATTTTATCATCACAAGGTAGAAACTTTTATCAAGATATTGGAATAACTTTTTTTTTTTTTTTGACATTTAGATAATAATATAAATTTTCAGACGTAAATCAATAATAAAATATAATAAAAAATATATATAAAAAACAAATTGAATTTTTTTTCTATTACACTAAAAGTAATTTATATATTTTTATTATGAAGGAAAAAATCAAGTTTATTTTGTGTCTATGGTTGGAAAAAAAAAATAATAATCCTATGATAAATTTGTTCAGAAGATCACGGTAGTGGATTTTTTGAAGTTGTAGCCCTCTAATGATAGAGAGAGAATTTAAAAATTTTATTTCAGTTAATATGAGTTAGTTTTTTTAAACATTACTCAGCTCAGAATTGGTCTTGAAAGTTCAGTTTTATCATTTCATTTGTTTAATCAATTATTATTCACTTTATAATATTAAATATACCTAATGAATCCTTATGCAGTTGTTATATTTATATAGAAAGGTAAAGACTGTGTACTTATATGAAAAGTATATATGATCACCATTTCTTATGCTTGCTTATAACTGTTACTAAAACAGGCAAAACTCTCTATACGTATTGCCACTCAATGCAAGCCAGAGTAATCAATGGATTTCAGAAGGCTTGTGCATAAAATCCTCATCTAGTGTACTCATCCAATATCCCCAGACTCGTTTCTGGCTTATGGCCTTTGTCAGTGAGGAGCCATAGATCTGAGACCACTGCACATAGATCTTAGAATCAAATGCAACCCTCCAGCAACCACCTTTTATCTTTGCTTAACTACAAAACTGTGAGTCTTAAATTGGAAATACTATAATATTTTCAATCCAAGATCATTAGCTTATATAGTCATATAGGTCTGAACTCAGTTCAGTACCTATACATTTTGGTGCAGTACTCTCAGATGCAAAGCTCCTCACTGATGAAGGCCACAATCCAGAAACTAGTCTAGGGATATTGGATGAGTATGCACTAGATGGGGATTTTATGGTATCCATTGATCTTGTTGAGAATCAGGCATAATTAAAAACAAAAAATAAAAACAATCTAGAATTATTTGGTCTTATTAAAGGCAAAGTTACATAACTTTGAGAATTATTTATAATTAAACATAATAGAAAAATTACTTAAAAAGAATAAGATCCGATTATTATCCAGAGGAAATATATGTGACAAGTAAAATTATGAGTAAAACAGATTTTATATTTATAGAAATTTTATCAAGCTGAATACATCTAATTATTCGATTGAAGATATTTAAATTTACTTTAAAGAATAGAATATTCCATGAAAAACAAGAACAGATATGTAAACTATCACAGATAAAGTTTTCTTCTACTTTGTCAGAATCTTCAGAGAAATGCATTTTGAAGCAATGGAAAAGTTTAATGAGGGTCATCAGGGAACTATACAACAAGTTCTTTTAGTCTCATTTGAAAGGACAGGAAGTATAGTATGGAATTAAAATGTTAGCCTATAGGTTCAGAGAAAGAATGTAAAATTACTACAATTTCATTTACCATTGTCAAACTTTCTTCACTCACAACTTTAATGCCATCCATTTCACATAAATACAATGATTATTAGTAATCATTTTCGAAACTAGAGATTATCTCTAGCACAGATATAAACTTTAAACCTCAGTTAAAGATTAATATATCTGATTTTTATTTTTATTTTACACACACACACATGGAATTACTAACTTTTCTCTTTCCCATATGTAAAAATAAAAAAATCAGATATATTAATCTTTAACTGAGGTTTAAAGTTTATATCTGTGCTAAAGATAATCTCTAGTTTCGAAAATTATTAGTAATAATCATTATTGTATTTATCTGAAATGGAGGGTGTCAAAGTTGTGAGTGGAGGAAGTTTGACAATGGTAAATGACAATATAGAAATTTACTCTAGATAAATACTTTTCACATAATAAAGATATATGTGAGAGATAGTGACCTGGGCCAACTGATGAGTGCTAGTTCAGCATGAAATGCATCTTGGGGGGCATTTGTCTTTTATTGTATTTTTATTTAAGTGAAGTTAAAAAGAATGGGGAAGTATGGAGGTGTTTATTATATCTATACTGTAAAATTAATAGGAAATTATAATACTGACTTATATGTAGTTTAATTATAGGGGATTTGAACTCAGACTTACAAGCAACCTTCAACTATCCACAGTATGGTACACATGACCACACACATATAAATAAGATAAACAATCACCAATATACATATTTCATGCTAAAACAGGATTCATCAGTGCTCACCTATATATAATCAGTGCTTAATTTATATTAAGATAGTAAATATTTATATTTTAATGGACCGGCTTCAATAAACACCAGACTCCAACTCCTCGGCCATCCATACCATAGAAAATATGATGATAGAATGCACAAATCTCATGCTGATGCCAATATTGTTGTTATGCCCATGTTGGAGGTTGGGGTAGATTGAAGCCTGTTCATTAAAGTATAAAGATTTTCTATCTTAATATAAACTGAGCATTGATTGTATATATGTGTGGGAGATGATAATCTGGATCAACTGATGAGTGCTGGTTCAGCATGAAATACATATATTGGGGATCATTTATCTTTTCTACATATGTGTCATCATGAGTATCATTATGAGATAGTGCGGACAGTTGAAGGTTGTTTGAATGTTTGAGTCCCCTATATTTATATTAAGTTCCAGGTATAAGAATACCTGTATTTCAAATCTTATATGTAGTTTAGAGAATAGACTAAAAATTAGTATGGAAAAAGAATTAATTTATAATTCAAATATAAAAAAATGAAATTATTGAATCCCTTAATGGCAAGAGAATGTATAATATTAATTTCCCCTTCATTTATATATGTAATTCTTTAACATACATATTTATGTAGTGTAATGAAGCAGTTTCTATCTTTATATCATAAAGCCGAGTGCACTTTTGGTAATGACACAATAATAACTCTCATGCGAGCTGTTGTTGATGATGTATTTATACTTTGATCTAATTATGTATGTTATGTAAATACATACAGTGTAAAGTAAGATATGTTTTAGTTGTTATACCAACTCTGGCAAATGGATGGTTAGTTATTAAAAAACCAAACAGATCAAATGTATAGAAACTGAAGTGGTTCAGACCTGTATGGCTTTACAAGCTAGTGATCTTAGATTAAAAAAAACATTATACATGTTTTCATTTTGATCATATTTTTATAGTTATCTAAAAAGTAAAAAGTGCCTGCTGGAGGATTACATTAGATCCAAAAATCTAGGAGCTGTGCTCTCATATGCAAGGCTCTCACTGATTAAGTCCACAAGCTAAAACTATTCTGGAGATGTTGGATGAGTAGGCACTAGATAGAAGTTTTGATGGACAAACTTTCTAGAATCTATTGATTACTATAGCATGCAGTGAGTGACACTATGGAATGAAAAAAATTCCTATTGTTTTAATTGCTTGTATGAGCATAAGAAATGGTGATAATGAAATGTAAGATAGATGTTAATGCAAAATTAGAAGGAGAATAACTATTATGAAGCTAGTATTGGCAGTTTATATATTCTAAATTTTTAGATATACTCCAATGAATTTAAATTAGAACTTGCAAACTATTTTAAAATATTAACATAATTTTAAAATATCTTAGACTTAATTGTAATCTATAAAAAGGTAAAAGTGACTCTACTAAAAACTGCAAGAAAAATAGTTTTTACAAAAATAGCAATTTATTAGTAAATTTTTACTGAGATAAGGCAACATGAAAAAATGAATACAATTTTTTTAAAAAACAATCCGTTAAAAAGTATTAATCTTTAGAATATTGAATATGCTATGAAAATAATGATATAAAATATATAATTGTAAATTGGCTAGGAAAGCTATAATAGAGAATAAAAATCTTAAGAGTGTAAAACTCTGCTATTGGAAGAAAAATTATTTCAGCAATAAGAATACAAAATATACTATTACTAAAAAAAGATGACATCAGGAAATCTATTATAAACAATTATATAATAGAATAATCAATCTAAATAAAATTGAAACAAATAACTAATTATATTTACAATTATTTAATTATCAGGTGCAATATTAATTATATTGCTGAAGGTAAAATAATGTCTAATAGGTGGAGAAATTGTAGTTAATAAATCATGTGATATATAAAACTTTATATCTTGAGAATGTCTCAATAAGAGTTGAAAATCAGGTTGATAATTAAATAATTATAAATATAATTAGTTGTTTGTTTCAATTTTATTTAGATTGATTATTATATTAAGTATATATCAATAACAAGATTGTGGACAAAAAAATATTTTTATATTGGATATTTTCCCATTGTATTGACCCAATAATTTTGATCGGCCCATGTTATAATCTTTATATATATAAAAATCACGTATATAGACATATATATTAGGCATAGAATAATAAATAAATGCTGTGTATATAGAAAGTTTTTTTTTTTGGGTATTAATTATTAGTTTATATATATATATAGTGGGTTTTAGGTATTATTTATTGTTTTTTTTTTTTAATTGGAACTTTAAAAGAATAGAAAGAAAAAAGGACAAAATGGTAGATTAGTTATTTGTTTAATTGGATTGAGATTACATCGAAAGTGATATTAAAGAAATTTTTTGTTTTTTTTAAAACAATTTCGTAATTAAATTTTCTGATCTGAAAAGGTGGAGGAAAGAGAGAAAAGAATTATAATTAATTCTATAGTCATGGCTTTTAGTTAGCTGGTGTTAAAAAACTAAAAAAATAAATAAATAAAGAAATGCCATCACTGGCTGGGAACAGGATCAAATAAAAGGACAATGGAAAAAGGACTATAAATAAGAGACAAACCTATTGTTTAATAAATTATTAATTTTTTTTAATAACAGAAGAGAACTATTTGAGAGTGAAAATAAAGTGTTAGAAGGCTAAACAACTAAAATCCATCCCCAGCCGGGACACTAGCCGATTCCTGGATTTCATCACCGAGAAACCACTAAAGAGAAAGTGAAGCTAGCGGGCGGACAAAATTCGTTACAGTGAATCAACTCCCAAAGGATCCTAAGGAACGCGTACGGACACTGATCGAGCAGGTTAATATAAACTTTGCTTTTTGCTTGAACTATTGATTGCTAAATTTAAAAACACCCCTAATTGGGATTATATTTAATCAGCCATGAACTATAAGTTGTGAGAATAGAAAGTTTTTTTTATATGCATATATTTATAATGCTTATGTTTACTTTGTCCAATTAATTTTATTTAAAATTCGTAATTTATTTATATTTGTATTAGAATTTTTCTTTAAAGAGGGTTTTCAACTAGCTTTAGATAAAATTCAAGACTATAGGGGGAGGTTAAAAATGAATGATAATTCCATAAAGTAATACCCAAAGCTGTTATAGATATCGGATGTAAAAATGATTTAAGAGAGCATAAATGAAAAGTTAAGGGCTGAGTAAATATTGAAAGAGAGGGTAGGGGTTCAGAGTAATTACTGTCTCCTGATAGTAAGCTGCTTAGCCTCTGTACCGGTCAAGATTCGTACCAGTCTGGGATGCTTATATATATAAGTAAAAGCGCATGTTCCTTCGAGAATGAAAAATATGTTACTCTTCAACTGTGTTGGCTTTTTTTTTATTTATAAAAAAAAAAGAAAAAGAATAATAATGTTAGTCAGGTTAAGTTTATACAAAAGAGGGAGGTAGAGGGGGGAATTATAAATGATTTGTTTCTACCAATAGTCTTGAATAAAAGAAAGGTATAAAAAAATCATAATAAAGCTTTTTATTATTTGAAACATATGTAAGTGTTCGCGTTTATTCCTTTAGCGTTTGTATGTGATAATAAAACATATGACCGTAGCGTATACATGCATATATATATAAAGGATTGCAAGGGAGATTAGCTAGATCTGTCATACGTATAAAAATTAACGGCCGCGATAAAAGATTCTTCTCATTTCGTGGCTCTAGGCTCATCCTTAGTGGCGCCCTCATATGACATGATTCCAACTGTAATTAAAATTTTTGATTTTTAGCCTACAGACTTTTAGTTACGAAAAGTAATGGCAAAGTATATATTACAGTTATATAATGATTGATGTTTATATGTCTACTTCAAAGTAAGTAATGGGTTTAGAGGTGCTAAGTATGTTCCAGAGCATCCAACAATATTTTGATGTTTCATTTATATAGAATAAATATCAGCTGTGTATTAGTGCACATTTTACCCTAAACAATTACATAGTAAGTAATAAATATCAAGAAAATAATGATATTTCCTACAATTACTAATTCTTATAGATTAAATCTATCAAATGAGGGAAAACTCTAGGAAATAATGAAATTATCATTGATATCTTTAAAAAAAGACAGACGAAGAAATAAAAAAAAATTGTTAGTAAAGGTGTATACCAATACCAATTATCAAAATGATAAGGATAAACCATATAATTGGAGAAATGCAGCAATATTGATATTAAGGAAAAATGTTAACAAAGGTATTAGAAATTATAGACGTATCAGTCTTTTATCATTTCAGTATAAAATTTTTACCATAAAAGTTACAACTTATCTTGAATGAACATTGGATTCTAACTATTCACAAGAACAAGCTAAATTTTAAAAAAAGGTTTTAGCAGGTCACATCCAAAAACTGAGAGAAGTTATAGAAAGAGCACACAAAAAGAGTGGTCATTATGTTTTAGATTTGTAGATTATTAAAAGACATTTGATTTTATAAAGGATTTTTACAGAGATTAAAGCATAGGATCATCAAGATATAGACCTAGGATAATGTCAGATTTCAAAAAATATTAAAATAAACACAGCAGTAGTGATTAGATTTACCTGAAAATGAAATAAAACAGGTGATTTTACAATCCAAAACTTTTTCATCAGTTTTGCCAATTAAAATGGAAAGCTTAGAAAGTAAAAATAAATGCAGATTATTTAAGTTATTTAGATTTTGCAGATAATGTACATGATTATGGAAATAAAGATTCAGAGTAATAGGAAAAGTTGCAAGAGTTAGCAAATGAACGTATCAAAATGGGATTAAAGCCAAATGCTAAAAATACTTAAGTAACATTCATTGGATTTTTTCCAAAGGAAATATTAAAATTGATAATCATGAATTAGAAGAAGTTAATAACTAAAAATATATTGATCAGCTTTTAATAGAGATGGAAACCTATTGGTTGAAATTAGTCATAGAATTATACTAAATTTGGATGGAATTCTTTTAGTAGAAATGGCTTGTATTAAAAGGAAATGTGCATATACATTTGAAAAGAAATTTTTTTATTTTTTTTTATTTTGTTACTTTTTATGTATGAATCTCAGACATGGGAACTAAATAAAACAGCAATACATAGATTTCAGGCCATCCAATAAAATACAGAGATAGACATTAAAACTAACAAGTAAAAATCAAAAACTGATATACATGGAAAACAGAACAAACAGATACTTGTGCATCTTTGAAAAATGTAAGAGACTGAAATGGAGTTGTACTGGACATATTTCTAAAAAAGTTGATAATAAATGGACAAATGAAATTTTAAATTGTATCACAAAACATTTTAAAAAGCATAGAATAATATCACATGTGAGATGAATGGATGATATAAGAAAGATAACTGGTGTGATATGAGGGAGAGAGACTGTAGATCCAAAAAAACTGGATTAAACTTGCAATGAATATATAATGTTTGCAAATGATAATGAATAATGGTGAAATTTACTGTAAGAACTATATTTGCATTTTGGCATATAAAGGAGAGAAAATGAATGTGCAACACGTAAAAAACCTTTATATAGATATAGAGAGCCAGTTTTACATCTCAAGAGAGAAATTTGCAATGATTAAAAGTGTCTGCATGTCACAAACATAATAATTTTAATTAATCAAAAAACATGCATAAATCTAATTATTAAAATTAATTGTTTTAAAAAAACATCACCAAGTAAATGAATATCATATTTTTTAATACCAAATAAAAACTAGAATGTATGAATTAACTATACTTTCACCTGGTGATTGAGAAAGCTACAACATCTATCTCATAGGCTATTTTGCATTATAAAAATAAATAGTTAAATTTTTTTATTAGGAATCCATGAGAAACAAAAACACTGCTTAAAAGTTGTGTTGGCAAGTTATTTATTTACACACCTGATTGGAAAAAGACCATGGTGGATAAGGAATTGTTGAAAACAGTAATACTTTCTTAACTTATGGGAATGAGAATTCTTAGAAAGATGTAAATAAGGTGTGAAAAGTTACAAATAATAATTATTTTAATGGTTAAAGGTTCTATATTTAAGAAAACTTCATGGTATTTATTTTAATATCTAATTGAAAGTTTGATGTATAAAATTTAAAGGCTTTATATATATATAATATTATCAAATATCTCTGCTTTCAACTAAAAAAAAGTGTTTGCAAGACATGAAATGATCATTTTGAAGTAATTGATCGATTTATATTATGATATGATTTCAAAGTTAGTAATAATTTTTTTATGTGGGAATTCATTGGCTGGTAAGATTCAAACTTTTTATGAAGAATATTTTTTTCAATAATGTTGTTAGTTTAGTGTTGTTAGCAAATTTGGTTTAATATTGCGGTCGAGTCCCGCTCTCTTCCTATAAACTTGATTAATATTGTAGACCTAAATTAAGTTTATGTCCAATTCAGCAGGGTTTGCTTAGGTTAAATTTGCTTTTAAAGTTTACATTTAAATTTTTGTTTTAAATAATTTCATTCTATTAATAAATTGCTTAACCTATTAGTCAAACATATATATACATCTAGCGTATATATATGAGTTAATGCAAAATTCTGCTGAAATAAAGCTTATTCTACTATAAAATAATAATATATTGATGTTAAAATTTTGTTAAAATATTTAGTATGTTTGTTTTGAGATAAGCCTGCCAACTTTTCTAAAAGAATGTAGTTTTAATTAGTGAGCCATTCAAGTGTAATTAAAGTGGCTTTTTCTTTCTTTTAATTAAGAGAATTCAAACTTTGAAGTAAGGAAGTTAGAGTAAAAAGTTAAAGTTATTTTTAGAAAGTGTTGCTTTGAAACAAAGGAGCAGAGGGGGCTTACAAGATCTCAGATCATACAAACAATAGAAGGTAGCTGACAGAGAGGGTTAAATAGAAGGGAGAACAAAGATTGATTATTCAGTTTTTCCTTTTGAAGGATTCAGTTGATTCTGATTTTCCTTGTGAAGGTGATTCTTTCAGAGTTTGCTATTGCAAGATTGATTCAGATTTTGCTATTGCAAGGTGCATTCAGATTTCTCTTAGGAGAACTCTGTCAGATTTTGTTCGTGATTTTATTCCCAAAAGTCTACAACTGTTGTCTACAAATCATGAAGTTTGAACCTGCTCAAGCTAAAAATCATATAAGTTTGATAGATTCTACTATGCTCGGCTAGGCAAATAAATAGCTTTGCCTATCGCCGAGGTTCCGGAATACCATTCAAAATGCCTTAATATCCACTCGGAATAGCATCGTGAACTCTGTGCCGTGTCTGGAGAACTTTTCGTGAAACCCTACTACATATTTTCATTGTCCGGACAAATACATCTCGACGGTCGGATCAAGCCACGAACGCCGTAGGGAACATGACCAAGGAAAAAGGATGGTAATCGTATCTCCTCTATTGAACTTTTCTTATGCTACCTTTTGTTCATATATTTGTTTAATTGCTTCATTGAATTGATATGTATTTGCTATGTAACCATTTTTATTAGCGGTCTTAATTATATATATATTGTGTGATCATCTATCTATATTTAACCTTTTTCCCTTCCTATTCTTCCTTACTAACCAGTGTAAATATTTAATATCCCATTGCGTTAAGTTTAATAGTTAATTTTTGTTCAGTAAATCTCTTTCCAATTTTATTTATGTTTGTTAATTAAATACGAGCCAGTTTCTTTTGTGTGCCAACTTGATCTCTTTGATAACGCCTCTTTTGTCCGCCATTAGCTTTACGTATACCTGATTTAACTGTATCGTTTTAAATAATTTTTAAACACTGTTTTTAGCACAAAGCAATTAGAAAGCTTTGCAAAGTCTTTTTTCGTCTTTATCGGAAGTCAGTTGACATTTTATTAAAATTGGGAAAGTTTAGACGAAACCTATTAATCCTTTTATTGTCTAATTAGTTTGTTTCATTAATTTAGAGGAATAGCGGGCCATTAAATCATTCTCTATATTAAAGTCATTAATTAAAGTCTATTATTTAACTAACAAGCTTGACTTTTGCTAAATTTGTTATAAAGCTTTATTTTACTTTTCAATGATCCAGGCCGCATAACCAAAACCTATTCTTATCTTTTGCACATTTAACTATTTTAGCTCCTTAGGTTTCCCGTCCATGTCTCTTCGCTGTTGCTAAGTTTGTGGCGGTTGAAAAAAATTAGTGGCTCAGTAGTGTTGTTCGGTTCATAATAGCTCCGAGACCAGACGAATGGGCAGATCAGTATTCTTGATTTAATATCTCGGTATGGTTGGCCTTGAGGTACTTTCGCCTAGTATTTGAACTGGGTTAAATCAACATACATCATCTGACTGTCACAGTGTTTTTTCGACGGCCCACGGGGCCCGGCGAAAAAAAATCCTGGACTCGTGTGTTGATTTCCGTTCCACACCCCCTAAATCAGAATATCCTGCCTATTCGCAGCGCATGCCCACACCACTCATTCCGCCGGGGACAACAAGAAATAGTTAAAGTAAAGTAAATTGTGTTTTGTAGCTGATCATTGAAAAGTAAAATAAGCATTTATAACAAATTTAGCAAAGTCGGTTAGTTAAATAATATGTTTAATTAAGGCTTAAAATAGGAATAATGATTTAAACCCCGCATTCCTCTAAATTAATGAAAAAAATAATTAGACAATAAACGGTTAATAGGTTTCTATCTTTCCCATTTTAATAAAATTGTCAACTCGTCTCTCGAAAAGTACAATAAAAGTTTCTTCTAATTGTTTGTAAAAAGTTTAAAATATTTAAAAGTATATACAAATAGATATCGTGTAAATGGAAAAAGAGGCGTTATCAAGAGTCAAGTTTAAAAAGAAACTGATGTATTTAATTAAAAACATAATTAAATAATCAGTTTTTTGTGTGCCAACTTGATCTCTTTGATAACACCTCTTTTCCGCCATTAGCTTATCACGTATATCTGATTTAGCTATATACGTTTTAAATAATTTTAAACTGTTTTTTAGCGAAAGAATTAGAAATGCTTTGAAAGATCCTTTTTTTATTGTACTTTATCGAGAAGATCAGTTGAAATTTTATTAAAATTGGGAAAAGATTTAGAGAAACCTATTAATCGTTTTATTGTCTAATTATTTTGTTTCATTAATTTAGAGGAATAGCGGAGGCCATTAAATCATTATTCCTATTTTAAAGCATTAATTAAAATATTATTTAACTAACAAGCTTGACTTTTGCTAAATTTGTTATAAATGCTTTATTTTACTTTTCAATGATAGCGATAGAAAACACATATTTCTTAGTACTTTTGCATTTAACTATTTAGCTCCTTAGATTTCCTGTCCATGTCTCTACGTGTTGTAAGCTTTGTGGCGGTTGAAAATAATTGATGTGTGGCTCAGATAGTGTTGTTCGGTTCATAATAGCTCCGAGACTAGACGAATAGGGCAGAGGTCATATATTCTTGATTTAATATCTGCGTAAGGTTGGCCTTGAGGTACTTTCGCCTAGTATTGAACTGGGTTAAATCAAAACATCATCTGACTGTCACAATATATATCTATATCTATATCTATCTATCTATCTATCTATCTATCTATCTATCTATCTATCTATCTATCTATCGATCTATCTATCGATCTATCTATCTATCTATCTATCTATCTATCTATCTATCTATCTATCTATCTATCTATCTATCTATCTATCTATCTATCTATCTATCTATCTATCTATCTATCTATCTATCTATCTATCTATCTATCTATCTATCTATCTATCTATATATAATATAGGGATTTGAACTTAGGATTCTCAGTCTATATTCGTTTTTCAATAATGTTGCTAGTTTAGTGTTGTTAGCACATTTGGTTTAATATATATAATAGAGGAATTTGAACTTAGGATTCTCAGTCTATATTCATTCTCCACTCCATTTCAAATAACCAACACACCTGATCATCCACATGTGTATTGTTTAAAACAGGCAGAACTCTCTATATGTATTGCCACTCAGAGCATGCCAGAGTAATCAATGGATTCCAGAAGATTTGTGCATAAAATCTCCACCTAGTGCTCAGATCCAAGGCTCCTCACTGATGAAAGCCACAAGCCAGAAACTAGTCTGAAGATATTGGATCAGTAGGTACTAGATGGGAATTTTATGCACAAGCCTTCTGGCATCCATTGATTATTCTGGCTTGCACTGAATGACAATACATATAGAGAGTTTTTCCTGTTTTAATAAGTTATAAGCAAGCATAAGAAATGGTGATCATGTGATGTGTATTGTTTGTTTGAGATGGAATGGAGGATGAATGTAGACTGAAAATCCTAAGTTCAAATTTCTCTATTTACTATAGTAAACATATCAGTATAGAATAAATAGATTAATAATAATAATTTTTATTAATTCATAAATAAATATTATAATTAATAAATATATTGCACTGACAATATATAAATCTTATTCACAGAACTATTCAGTTCAAATATGCTATACCATTCTCAAGTCAAAATCAGGGTTATTTTTAACAAACATGTAACTAATAATGTATTTTTTTTTATATTAATGCTAACTTATATTTTGGACTAAGTATGGCTAATATTTTGCAATCCAAGTGTCAATTTTTTTTATCTACTAGTACAATTTTTAGACTACTATTTAAATTTTAAGTAAAATACTGAATATATAGGCGACTAATATTTAACATTATTATGATGATTATAAAAAATTATATAACTTTATTATATTATTAAAAATGTTAATATTTAACTTTAAGTATTATTTACATTAGTAAGACTTTTGAGTATGTTTTGCCATTATCAGACTTTTGATTAAGCAGAACATTTTTAAAATTTGAATCAGTCAGGTATGATCTCATATTGTTTACTTTTTTTCCAATTTTGTTAACAACAACAACAACAACAACAATAATAATAATAATAATAATAATAATAATAATAAATAAGAATGCACATGCGCATGTATGCCTAAGTCATCAAGAATAAAGGTCTTATTAATAATTTTTCCCCCCATATTCTAATCGTTTTCACACTTAAAAACTGTGATATATATCTGTGATAGATAAAGACAGCGATGGCTGATTACTGAACAGTTGTTTTCTAGCAAAAAGTAAGTAATACGGTCATTCATAACAAAAAAAAATAAATTCTAATATCATAAACAAGCATGGTGTCGTGTCAAGAAGCAAACAACGTAAATTGCACTCAAACATATGGCGATAAAATGAAAACTGTGACTATCGCAAAATCATACGCGAACATAACAAAAATAAACCAGCAGCCTCACAGCATCAAAAAAAGTCCAGCATTAACACAGACAGCAAGATTTAGGAAGGTAAATCAAGCCGACATAAATAATTTAAACCTCATAGAAAACAATAATGAAGAGCCCTCCCCAATGATATGGAATCAAGATGAACTGCAAGAAATAAACATTAATTTCAACAGCACCATCCCAAAAAAATTATTCGCAACTTTCCAAAAAATTTTACACCGAGATTATTAGTGTTAGCTGTCACCAATAGGAAATTAACACTTTATAAATTCCCCAGAGAGCTTCTTTATGAAGAGCTGACAGCAACAGCATTGTGGGATACAGTCTCTAGTATTGGAAACCATCCAAACTCGTGATAGATTGCAATTCTGTTTTTCGATGAACATCAGCGTGCAAGATTTCAAACTAAAGTAAAAACTTTAGGAAGCTACGCACTAATAATAGTCGATAAAAGCTTGCAAAACTATTGTAATGGAATAATTAAAAACACTTACTTCGGATATACCATTCAGGATTTTCAAAAATTAATACAGTCATTTGGCAAAGCTATTTATATAAAACAAATCTACTTATCCGACACCCCGATACCGGTTTTCAGCAACAACTTTCATTTCAAAATAAAGCTGAATGACAATGTAAACCTGGAGGATATTCCAACACAAATAATTGACCAGAATGCAATACTGACCATTCACATAAAAGGATTAAGGCCAAGATGTTTTTCGTGTGGTGAAACCGGACACTTAGCAATCGATTGCAACACCAAAATCAAACAGAAAAACCAACCGAGCTCTGAAGATCAGCCAACAGAAGCTCACCAACTGGAATCAAACAGTACAAAACAGATAATGAAAACAACTAATAAACAAGAAAAAATTAATAAAAAAACCACAGATCAACAGCAATTGAATAATAAAAAAACTGCACACACATTGCCAGCACCTGAAATTCTGGATTTATCAACAAAATCAACCAATAGAATTCAAACTCCCACTGATAAAAAAACAGAAAGTCTACAACCTCAAGAGGCTGCAATGAAAAAAAACAGCACACAATCTAAGCCAGCCTACCAAAGATACTGATGAAAAAGAGATAATAAAAGAACAAATAAACTCACACAGTAATAGTGATCAAGAAAAAATATATATAACACACCAAACACCCAATATTAAAAATAATACAACAATGGAAATTATGGAAGCTATCACCCCAAATATGCCTTAAATCACCAAAGCTGACACAGAACAAAGAAAAAGACCAGGCCGCCCACCAAAGAAAAATAGAGGGCCCAAAAAAATCAAAACAGAATCCAACCTTAGCCTTTCTGATCACAACAATACAACTACAGTGGAAACAGATGAAGTTCTGGAAATGGAATATGAGAATGAATGGGAAGAAACACCAGATCAACCCTAATATTTAAATCTCAACCAAAAAACATATAATGAAAATAAAAATTGCGGCAATCAATGTCAGGGGTTTGAACTCAATCTCAAAAATTAATAAGTTAAAACATTGGATCAAGGATATACAACCACACTTGCTTGGTATACTTGAGACAAAAATTTATGCTGGATCACAAACTGACTCAGCCAAACATTTAAATATGGAAGGTTTCTGTGCATGCTCCAGAGACTCTTCCTCTCCCTCAGCTGGCACTGGACTCATAATTGCTAGAAATTGCCCATTCACAACATTCAAAATAATTCACATTGACATGAACTTATTAATTGCAACCTTCAACCAAAAAAGCATAACAATAAATCTGGTTTTTGTATATATGCCTTTACAGGATAAAAAAAATAGATACCATAATTGCAAACATTAATTCAAGGTTAGCTACCACTTCAAACCCAACCGTCTTAATTGGAGATTTTAATTTAAAATATCAGGAATTTACCCAACATTGGCTTCACAGAATAAACATACCACTAATGAGTGGCCAAGGTTTTTTGCCAGATGATGCCATCTCTTTCCACAATAATTGCTTCTCTTCACTTATTGATCTGTGCTTTTATTCTCCAATGCTTCACCACCTTATTGAAATAAAACTAACTCCCTCAACTTTTTCCAATTACTCAGCTCAAATAGTCACAATTGACTGTGCCCAAATTCAAATATCACCCTTTCCACTTACAAGAACAATAAGAGTTTTACTCCAAGAAACAACCCCTGAAATATCTGTTCTCTGAGACCTACATAATGCTAAACAAAATCAAAGATATGACTTTGAACCCAGTCCAGAAATATCTAGCATTTATGGGAATGTTGTCCTTTAACATCAACCATATAACAAAAAAACAACCTCCACCATCAAGACTTTTGTCTCTGGCAGATCAGTTACACCAGAGAATAATCATGATTAACCCATCACACTGCACCCAGCAGTATATATTCAAGCTTACACATGCATGAACTCAAAAGCTATCTGAAGATAAAGAAAAGCAAGGTATGCCTAACCAGGCCACACACCTGGACAAGAGATTATATAAGATGGGCGCTGGGAAAACAACCAGATGTAAAAGTGCCAATGGCACTATATACAAATAGTGGAACATATGCAGGACACAATATGATTATGCCAATTTTTAAATATTTTAAAGAGAAATTACAAGGAAAACAACCGTATAAAATACCACATAATCTGTTTGGCCCACAAGAGACAAAAACCCCATTCACAAAAGATCTATTCACAACAAAACTAAATTCTATTCGAAACGCTTGCCATCCAGGTAGTCCTGGAGTCCCATTGTTTGTATTAAAGCATCTAACTAAATTCACAACAGAATATTTGTGTCAATTAGCAAACCATCTAGTGCAACAAATTCAACCCATGGAGGGTGTCTATCCAATAGCCATAGTACCCTATAATAAAAAGAAAGCAATTATCCCACCTATTACAGACCTCAGACCAATATCTATGGGACCTTTGCTGATCAAAATTATGGAGAAAATTATTAAAGATGAAACTGAACCATATATAATGCCACTTATCTCTGAAGCACAATATGCAAAGAAAAACTCTTCAACAACAGAAGCAGCCTTATTCTTCAAAGCAATTCTAGCCACAGTAAAACAGCAGAAAAAATACAGACCCATTGATATGCAGCTAGACATAGAAGCTGCATTTGACTCAGTCAATATATACACACTTCTAAAAATGCTAAAAGACACAGAAATTCCTAGAACACATCTATATATAATTGCTAACCTGCTTCTGAACAGAGAGATCCATATAACTTTAAATGGAAGAAACTCACCATCTTTCACACCCACCAAATCTATATCCCAAGGATCCCCTCTTAGTTCACTATTGTTTATATTTTACATCAATCCCCTTATTAAAAGCATACAAAATGCATTTACTGGGATAGAGATACCAGACACAACACAGCGCACTACATGCATCGCCTATATGGATGATGTTACCATATTCCTAACATCAAAAAAACAAATACCGCAACTCCAAAAGATATTACAAGAATATTCACAAAAATATGAATTAACATTTAATCCAGCAAAAACCACAGCCTGGTCACTATACACTGGTAAACCATGTACATCAATTTACAAATCAAAACCAAACTCTTTCCTTGGGTTCCCATTTCATATGGGAATACAGGAATGAGATGCCATATCCAAAATAAACTTAAAGAAGAAGCCACAAAAATTATAAACTCTTTGTCCAAGGCATATCTTTCACTATATTCCAAAGTACAGTTAATTAACCAGCTTATCACAACCAAAATAACATACTATGTACCGGTTATTTCATTCTCAAAGGGGTTCATTTCAAAAATGAAAACCATATATAATAAACTACTTTGGGTCAGAAAAACAGTAGCAATTTCCACAAAAAAAAAACTTAGCCAACCCCTAATAAAAAATGGACTTGGCTTGCACAACATCAATATTTTTCATCTACAGAAGTTAAGGAACTCAATAATCACAATAATTGCCAAATACCCAAAAATTAACCACTTGCTAGAAGTTACTCCAACAGATAGACCACCTCCAAAAGGTTCCTTTTTCACCAACATTATATACCAATGCAAAACCACAGACAAGATTCCAGAACAGTATTTGCATAAGCATTCATACTGGGATATTTATGGTTTAATAAACAGAGTAGCAGATACTAATGTTATACAACCTATGCTAGGAATTAACAACAAGAGACTACTCAAGGAATATAAAAAATTCGCTCTAGAGCCCAAATACTTTGATTTTATCATGAAAATCAATCTCATTGCCTTTCCAACAACCCACTTTTTTATCATAAAATAATGTAAATATCTATTGACCCCTTCTGTGGACTCTGCCATTGAGCAGAAGAGACACTGGACCACTTTATTTATCAATGTGTAGCACTTAACCAAACACGATAGATGATGTGTAACACCTACAGAAAACCGGGTACAATCATTAATCACATAATAGCTGCTTTTCAGGAAAAATCAATACCTAGCATTAGGGCAGCCACATTTGTTCTATATATGTACTGGTGCACCTGATGTACTTTCTTAATTGGAAATAACACCAGACGACACCCAGCTACATTTAGCAACAAACTGCTACACATTCGAAATAGAGATAAAATAATAACCAAACCCCACTTATATGCAGCAACATGGTCATTGTTAAAACAACCATCAATGCTGTGAATGCTGCAAAGAAAACTATCATACAACTAACATTCAAAGTGACATGCGGAAAAAACTAAATAAGCTCCTCAAACTTTAGAACTCTGATTATTTTTGCTTTTTTATTTTTTATATTGTTATAGTCCATCAACCACAAAGTGTAACCACTAAATTCATTTATATGTGTTTACCCTAATATTTATTGTATGTTAAATTTCAAATTTTCTTGATGCAAACTTATGTAAACCATTGAAATCAATAAAGCCTTTATTGAAACATACTACTACTACTACTACTACTACTACTACTACTACTACTACTACTACTACTACTACTACTACTACTACTACTACTACTACTACTACTACTACTACTACTACTACTACTACTACTACTACTACTACTTATTAAAAACCTTCATTATTTGGGAGTTCATAAGAAGTTTGAGAACCAGAAGAGTCAAAACTGGAATTGATCCAAGGACTTTATACTCTAGAGTCTGACACTCGACTATTGCACTAACCCCTGCAAGATATCAATGCCATTGATGAAAATAATTTTCATAAAGAAAAAAACCACAAAGCTTATGAAGGATGAACAATTATAAATGGAAAGTTAAAAACAATTACAAACAACTTGCAGAATAGATACAAAACATTTTCTTTTCTTACTTTGACTCACTGTGGAATTTTTTCTCCTAAGTATTAATACAAATTGTTGTTTAACAACACTAGTAATTTCCAAGACCTGTATTTTTTGTTTTTATAACCAGAGGTTTAATTCACAAAAGTAACGTATCAAGTGCCACGTTTAGTGTATGAACCATAGATCAGCTTCTCCAAATTAGACAACGTACTTTGATTTATCTATCATTTTCCTGTATATAATATACAAGTCAATAATCAATAAACTATCTGAAGGGAATGAAACATTAAATTAGTGGAACCCAGCTTATAGTTTCAAATAATCAAAATGTAAATAGTAATAATTTTAATAAATCTATTTATAGAATATTAAAAATATTAATATCTAGGACTTTGATTAATAAACAAAGTCCCCATTAATTATTTAATCCGATTTATCCATCACATATAAAAATGTGATAAAAAGAAAAAAGCGGCTAAGATTTTTTTAATCAGTAGAATAACATTAATGTGATAAAATGAATGTTATTGATAAGTTTAATAAAAATAATTCACTGAGTTTGACTTGTGAGTTGGTTGTTATAGTTTAATATTTGGACTTAGTTGTTTTATAATAAATTATATATATATTACAAAAACACATTAGTAAATTGAATTTAATCAATATAAGTAAAAAAAAAAAGAAAAACACACACAAAAATATCCTCCAATATCCCTCAACCTCCACCCAATCTATGAGAAAAGGGGAAGAAAATGATTTTATTTATCAGGTTTACAGTTTATTTGATGATAACTATTTGAGTAGTTTTTCATCTTGTTTTACTCTCTAGATAAACAAAACTAGATATCACTTTATTGAATAATAATTAAGTTACTTATAAACTTTATGGCATAATAATAGCGTATCCGTCTATCATTTTCATAAAACGGACTCCTATCAGGCTTATAATTTTTTTTTAGCAGATGATCTACAGATATAAAATACTTCTTGCTGAAAAGGTAAATAAGATTAAAAAGTTGTTCTAATTTTTTACCACTCGAAAAATTATAAGTTTGGAAAGTAATATTTTTTTTTGTAGAGGGGGTGGGGGAGATTGTTGAAAAGTTTTTTCCTTGAAATCTGTTATTTGAAGAGTTTTACTTTTATCAAAACGTGTATATTGACTACATGAATGCAATATTCCTAATATCAATGTCTATCACGTTATAAATATGCTATGCACGGTTTGCCGCAGATGATAGGACAACCGATTCGGGATCGAGAGGTTTGACGCTCGAACTTTCTTATGAACACTCGAGCAATAAAGCCATATTTTCTTTTTTAATAAATAAAAATGAAATTATGTTGCTAGTTTGTTTTTTAAGCTTTTGTGGATCATAGATTGGAATAATAAAAAATACAAAAATGAATATCAAATCAACTAAGATATGCTTTTATCTACGATGAATTTTGATACTAGAGAGCATTTTGCCGTACTTCTGAGATTTATGCTCCAAGCATTACATCTTAGCTAGCATTGTAACATTCTATTATATATATTGCACGAGAGATCAAACGGTTTAAAACTATTGATTTCGCTTCTTTCTAAAAACTTTCGACGTATCAAAATCATTTCTTATTAAAATATTCTAACATATTAAAAAATACATATTTTAAAATAATCTATCTCAAAGTCTTTTCAAAACCAAACATATATTTAAGATTATTAAATTTCTAATCCTATTTTTTAAAAATATTTTTAATCTTTTCAAACATAGAGAAACTATATATTGAAGGACATTTACAAATCGTAATAAGATAATGGAAAATGGATTTTCTACAAAAAATGTAAAGTTAATAAATTTTATTATGATGAGTAAATAAAATTATCATATAATAAAGTTATATTCCCATTGTAAAAGTTACATATCTTCTATTTTACTCTCTAAATACATATATAATTTAGACATTAACTAAACACAGAACAAGCCTTTATGGGCAAACATAATTTGTGTATCTATCTGTCATGATCGGCTGAAAAATTTTAATTCAAAACAAAATTGAATTTTTTTTTAGAAAGCTTAGAGTTAGCTTTAAGTAGCCAGCCTGCAGTTAACATAAACAGTTCTCTAATTAAATTCAGATATTTTTAGCTGTTGAGAGAAAAAATCAAACTGTGTCAATTAGCAATTATCAAGCGTAGCAATTAAAATATTTTTTTGCACTTTTTTTTTTGGAAAAACATTGGACAGTTCTTTGTCTTGCAGTGATATATTTAAGGCTTTTTCATTTTTCTACATATATATAATGTTGCACAGTTTTACATCAATGATATAGAGTTAAATGTAAGAGTTAAAGAATCCTAAATCAAAATCCAAATGTTACATAACTGTTTGGGCATATAACTGTTATATACATTATTGCAAAATGTTAAAAACCAGCATTATATAGAATGTCTTGGCATTCTATACAATGTATTATGTTTTGGGTCAAAGTCTGAAATTTCATTTTTATCTTAATTTTTTTTACATACTTTCCCTAAATGTTGTATAGAATACCTAGTCATTATAAAAAATGTCAAATAGTTTTTGGCAAAGTGAAAAAGGCTTTCATTGAAAAAATTCATGGAAAAATGAAAAAATAGAAAATAGAGCTTTGTTTTTTTATATTCTTATTAAATAATAATCATTCCCATATACATAGTATTTTTGATATTATGAGGGAGTTTCAAATACAGCATATTTATTTCTTACTGATAAACCCTTTGATGAAAAAATATATTAATAATATGTTAGCACATGATGATGGTAGAAATGTTTAATTTTATATAAAGATCAAACAAAGCAGATAAAAATAATAGCATTTTCACACCATTATTTATGAAGTAAATTACCAAAAGTAAAGGATTTTAAAATCATATATTACTTTAAGAAAGTAAAGAATTTCTTGATAATTATCTTCCTACTCTTCATAAACTAACTGTATGATGCACACTTAAGACTTACTAACAATTTCAATCATTGCCTTTATTAATCATAGGTTAAACACATGTATCTTAATGTTTACATCTACTTCTTGTGATGTCAAATGTTCTTGCTGGGAGTGTTTTATAATTTACAAATTTTCCTTTTATGCCTAAGAAATGTGTAAAAATATAATCATTTCAGCCTTGGATGTCCCACATTTGACACTGTATAAAATCCATAGATATTCTATATAATGCCTTAATTTACCAAAAATGTAAGCATGTAATTGATAGACAAATATGCTTGATAAATATTTGTAACAAATTAATTTTTTTAAATTTTCCATGCATTCCTTTATAACTTCTTATAAATCCTGAGCTGACATCTTGTGAAAAATGTACTTCACTGACAAACATGTATTCCAACCTATGCTCATTAAGTGATTCAGAGATCACAAATACCTGAACATTAACATGAGAATGATTATATTCTTTAATTATGAACATTTGGATTTTAAAGTTTGAATTTTGTCAGTGTTGTTTGTACATATCTTATCAGATCTTTAATATTCATATTCCATAATAAATAGAAATAATTGATATCTGCATTAACAAACATAAAACATATACACATATGTATGTATGTGTTTATTTAAATTATTAATTATTTATTACTTTTTTATTAAAAAACTGAATGCATAGAAAATAAACCTATTTTGACTGTATATTTTGGATTCAAACCAAAAGCTTTCCAATCCAAAGACCTAACTGTAATCATATAAAATAATTTGTTTTAAAACAATGTGTATGTAGTTGCCATTTCAATGTGACAAACACATCTATTTCAGCTTAGATTATCATACTGAAATAGCAGCTGTATGTACAGTTTTTTTAAAATTAATAAATGAATATAATCATGACAATTTGGGGTCAGTTTCAAAGTAGACAATGGAAAAATAGATCAAACATCTTTTTCATCACGATTTACATTAATTTTTTTCTATTGTGAGCAACCACACTTACATTTTGTATATTTAAAAATTCATATCATTTGGATGTTGTTATTTTAATAAACATTTTTGAAATAATATGTAAAAAAGAGAGTTGAATTTTAGTTTTATTCTGAAAAGATATAAACAACAGAATTTGACTGCCACAACTCAAACTTTTTGAAAATTGGTGATCTTGATCCACATATCCTAGATTGATATCAACAGCTGTGATGAATTAAATAATGCTTCGCAAAAAAAGCTACTCTTGGACCAAATTAGTGATCTTGAATTATTTTCAGTGCTAAAGTTTTACATAAAGCAATAAAATATTTATTTGGGTAATCAAACATTAACTGATTAAATAAAAAAAGATCCCATACTTAATTGATTTTTAATTCTGAATTATCATAATATCATTAGAGTAATTACAGTTAGCTGTCATCCCTGAAATATATCCAAGAAAGAAAGGGAGAAAAAAACATATAAAACAACAATGAAAGAAGTAAACAGCCATAATATTGAATTCAAGGTCAAAATTTAGCTAAATAATATAGTTACATAATGCCAAAAACCATGAAAAGATCGAATGATACCATTCTATTCTTAGGATCTCATGTTATATAAATTTAGTTTTTGAATTCATTTTTAAATTATAGGGAGATATTTAAAAAGGTTATGATTATTTATTATTACATTTACAAATACGTTTTAATCCATCTTTTTAATAATTTGTATTTTTAGTTTTGCATAGTTAGAAATTTGGTTCTCATCTGATCCTTCGTGTCAGCCGCAGGATGGCACTATTTCTAAACAAAAACACATTAATATAACGTTCCTGGGCTAGCGATTCTCTATTAATATTGACTTTTTTTGTTTACAAAGTTTACTTTCTTTTGTTTCTGAATTATTTTTCCCAAATAATATTTTTGACAATGGGATAATAATAATTGTTTTTTTAATTTTTATTGACAAGAGGGTCTTTTTTGGTGTGTGTTCAAATAGTAATTTGTGTTTTTTTAAATAGTATTACTGTTTTTGTAAAATTGGATTGACAAAATTCAAGAGAGATGGATCTTTAAATAATAATTTACGTTACTTTGATAGGTTTCCATTTGATTGCCAACAACAATTATTGGGAGGGGTGTTTTTGTATATGATTAAATAATAATTTAGTTTTTGTGTATGATTAAATAATAATTTACATTACTTTTATAGGTTTACATTTGATTGCCAACAACAATTATTGGGAGAAGTATTTTTTTTTGTGTGTGTATGTTTAAATAAAAATTTAAGTTACTTTTATTGATTTACATTTGATTGACAACCAATTTGACTTCCTTTCGTTTATAAATTATGGTTTTGGTTCTACAAATAAATATTTTTGACAATGGGACAATAATAGTTGTTGTTTCTTTAATTTTTATTGACAAGAGGGTGTTTTTTGGTGTATGTTCAAATAGTAATTTGGGTTACGTTTCAATAATAAGTTACGGTCTTACTTTTATTGGTTTACATTTGATTGACACTAATTATTGGGAGGGATGTTTTTTTGTGTATGATTGTCAACAACAATTATTGGGAGAAGGGGTGTAACCACTTAAAGAATAGTTTATGTTATTTTTAGTGGTGGTGTACATTTGATTACTGACAATAATTAGTGAGAGGGGTGGGTGTTTTTGGGTGATGATTAAATACTAATTTACGTGCCTTTTATTTTACGTTTGATTGCCGACAACAATTATTGGGAGAAAGGGTTTTTTTTGTGTGTATGTTTAAATAAAAATTGAAGTTACTTTTATTGGTTACATTTGATTGACAACCGATTTGACTTTCTTTTTTTTTCTCGTTTATAAATTATTGTTTTGGTTTCCCAAAAACCTAATAATTTTGACAATGGGACAATAATAGTTGTTTCTTTCATTTCTATTGACAAGAGGGTCTTTTTTGGTGTATGTTCAAATAGTATTTGGGTTACATTTAAAAAATAATTGGTTTACCTTACTTTTAGTGCTTTACATTTGATTGCTGGCAACAATTAGTGAGAGGGGTGTATTTGTGTATGATTAAAGAATAATTTACATTACTTTTTATTTTTCACATTTGATTGCCAACAACAATTATTGGGAGAAAGGGTTTGTGGTTTTTTTTGTTTGTGTGTATGTTTAAATCAAAATTTAAGTTACTATTATTGGTTACCATTTGATTGACAACCGATTTGACTTTCTCTTTTTCGTTTATAAATTATTTCGGTTTCCCAAATAATATTTGGTTTGACAATGGGACAATAATAGTTGTTTCTTTAATTTTTATTGCCAAGAATGGGTTTTTTTTGGTGTATGTTCAAATAGTAATTTGGGTTATGTTTAACTAATAATTTACGGTCTTACTTTTATTGGTTTACATTTGATTGCCGACAACAATTAGTGGGAGGGTTTTTTTTCTATATGTTTAAAGAATAATTGACATTTCTTTTATTTGACCATTAGATTGCCAATGACAACAATTATTGGGAGAAGTGAGGTTTTTTGGGCTATGTTTAAATAAAAATTTTAGTTACTTCTTTTATTTTACATTTGATTGCCGATGACAACAATTATTGGGAGAAGGGATGTATGTTTAAATAAAAATTAAAGTTACTTCTTTTATTTTTTACATTTGATGATGACCATTTGGAATCCCTCAAACAAGCTGCCCTTTACGAAGTGAATATTTCCGTTGGCAACAATGAGACTTACAAATGAAAGTCAAAAAATGTTTTGGGACCTCAAATCTGCATATATTTGCCACACAATCCAATCTTTTCTTTCAGTAGCAGGATGTTTTTTTTTCTGCTGTAGAAATATGTTCCAGCTTCCGTGTCTGGCAATTCCCATCTTTTCAAGTTTTCTGTGTTGGAATTATCCATCTTCTTGGTCTCAGAAAATTTCTCACTAAAACATGACTCAAAGCATGATGGTTAAAAATTTTACACTACCCCACTCTAATCGAGAATTTAGGAGGCTTACAGCTTTATGAGGAACAATCACAACACTGTTAAAATTGTTAAAAGGTAACATTACATCAATTCGTCTTAAAAAAAACGCCCCAATGAAAATTTAAATAATTTTGACACGATCAACTTAACACACCCTCGTACGATATTGTTACATAAAATACATAACACAGCATTATGATGGAGTGTGTGACACAGATAACTATGACATTTTTCTCTGCTTTTAGCATTGAAAAAAGCCACACTGTTAGCCCTAAGCCGATTAACACTCTTTCTAGGTATTATCATAGAAAGAAGACTTAACTCCGAATTAACAGTCTACCTTTTAGCATAGAAAAAAGGCTTAACTCCAAGTTAACAATCTTAATTGAATTTATTTTAGAAAGAATGCTTAAAGGCTTGGGTGTGGCCACAGAAATGGCATATTTCTAGAAATTTAGCTAGAAATAGCGCCATCCCATGCTTGACATGAAGGATCAGATGACAAACAGAAATTTGTTATTGTTTAAAAATCCAGATACATTATATAATTTATGGTAACAATATTTGTTATAATCATTTGATTATTTAACAAGTGACATTTGTGTAAATTATTGTATATTTGGTGAATGATATTTATATCTAAATATTGCTCCAAACACTAGCACAGTTATTAAAAAATTGTAAAAATAATAATAATAATAATAATAATAATAATAATAATAATAATAATAATAATAATAATAATAATAATAATAATAATAATAATAATAATAATAATAATAATAATAATAATAATAATAATAATAATAATAATAATAATAATAATAATAATATATAGCAGTTAAACTCATTCTAAAAAGACTAGTATTGGTCAACAGGCCAGTTTTGCCTAGATATTTTGATATTTATTACAGTTCTTCATTTAAATTTGTATATTTTTCTATTTATGTAATTCAAATAGTAAATAGTCAACTCATATATAAATTTTAATATTATTTTATTAAACAAATATTATTTTGTTAATATGTTATATTTTTTTATTCTCAATGTTGCAAAAGCTTGTTTATTCTTATCCTAATAGCTGTTTTATATTTCTTTTTGAATCAATTACTAGGATTTTGTAATGGTATGTGTGAATGTTGTATGGTGGATTACTTTATGCATATTATTAGTCAGTATTATGTCACTGTAGTATCTTAAAAAACAGATTATAGTATTCTTTACTGTAAAAAATGAAGTAAAACTAGTGATAATATTTAAGAAAAATAATAGTAGTTCATCATAATTCATCACATTTAATGTCTCTTACTAATTATACCATTGCATAAATTAACAGCCTAATATGGGGCCCAAAGATAAATGTATAAGAATGCATTATTTTCACAATCAATCATGATATCTGAAAATTGAAGCAAGAACAAAAAGAAATAGTTAAGTATTTAAAAAATATCAAAATAAATTACAGCTAATAACATTATGTGATATAAGATGAATAAATATAAGTATATATGAAAAGGGTTACTAGTAGAAAATAACTGATTCATCAATAATAATGCAGTATAATTTTAGATTATAATATTTAGGTTGAAAAATTAAAACTAAATGCAGTTATAAACTTGGCTACTATGATAGACTAATTTATCTAACTAATTCAAATGATTCAAGAGATGGAAAAAATATAAAAAAGGTTAAAACAAAAAATCCTAAACATCAGAATTTTTTAAGAAATAAAGCACAGAGTATTAAATGCCTAGAAATAAAAATAAATACATTATAACCTCTGTATGAGCAATAATAATTGAAAAAAATATTAGAATTAAGATTAGATAAATATAAAATAATCTAAAATTAATATAGCAGAATAAAATTAATCAAATAAAAGAAAACATGATGGTGCAATTTTATTTACAAATTTATGATTGATGCATTTAAACTTTAGACAAAGAATTGGAAAAGAATCTAAAAGGATAAGTCTATAATTTATTCAATGGCTACCAAAATAAATAAAGGAAGTAATGCAAAAAACATGTATAAATAATTTTGAAATTTATAGAAAATTATTGATTAATGATAAAATCATTGAAGCCTTCAAAGTAGAGAATAAGTTCTTATATTTAAATATAGGAGAATCTAAAGGGTACTCATCTTATAGCTAAAGGCACCACTCTATGGTGCAGTTTTCGCACCAAAGATAAAAATGTCGCATTTTCTATAATACAACTTTTTTGTTGTGCTACAGAATGCAGGCCGCTATGTTGCATTGCAGTAAAGCATGTATATTGCATAGCAGCAAATACATTTTCCGAATTCGCACAATTTATAAAATAATTACAGCTTGATGAGAGAGTTTGTATTTGAATTGTATTGAAATGTTGTTTTCATTGGATTTTTTTATATTTTAAACTATTGAAATGTTCAGATTTTTTAAAAGAATAATTATAAGACTTTTTACAATGTACTGTATTGAACTTTTATTTGGGAAAATGTTAAATATCTATGTTTTTATTGAGTTGCAATTAGGTAACGTGACAAAGAAGATTCTACCGTTAGTATATTTTTGAAGTAAAAAAGAGCGGTATGAAAAAAATATCCAGTAAGAAAAGTCCAAATATACAAGTTTTTTTGTAAATTTAATAAAAAGCAAATATTATAAACATGTTTAATAAGTAAAGAAGACATTTGTATGTGTTTGTTGTTGTTTAAAAAAGTTTGAGTTTCTTTCTTCTGTCCTAGTACGGTTACGATTTTGAATTTTTTTATTTTAGCATTACAAACAAACAAAATACTAACCCTAAAACTAACCCTAAACCTAACCCTAAACTAACCCTAAAACTAACCCTAAACTAACACTAAAACTAACCCTAAATCTAACCATAACAACTTTTACTTTTATTACGATTATTATTTTTTAGTTAAACAACAACAAAAAAAGTTGTAACACAAGTAAAAAAATATCCGATAGAAAATTGATAAAAAAAAAGCCGTGAAAACGGCGCCATCCAACGGCATCTTTATCTATAATACAAGCACCATCTAAAGTTATGATATATATATATTTAATTAATCTCAAAATTTATGATAAAGGTTAATACGTTTTGTAGTGAGAAAGATGTTAATATATAATTATTTTGCTGGAACGATAAAGTTCAAATGAAAAGAATATAAATAACCTATATATTACATATACTTTGATTCCAAAAGAAGTAAGCATATTTGACATTAAGCAATGGATACAAAAAATGAATTTAAACTTACCTTTTGATATGAATATTAATTACCTGCATATTTTTTTTTAGCAAACCTTATGTAAAAAAATCTAATCAAATGATAATTAGTACTAAAAATCATTTGAAATCTTAGATGTAGGAAATAATAAATTATATAAACTTAGAACATCAGGTAAAAAAAGAATATGGATAAAGTCATTAGTGAAGTGCTGCAGTTTGAATAAAAATATTTCTAAGACTTTTTTTATTAAGAAGTAAAGATAAAATGCTACTGGATATATTTTAAATATATTTGACTAAGAAAATCAATGTGCTGATCACCTAAGTTGTTATTATGCTTGTGAATAGTTATTATTTAGTGGTTTTACTCACTAAAGGATTTATTATATTATAATAAAAGTTATCCAAAATGTTATTCTTGATGATAAAAAAATGTTTTATTTAAAAAGATTTATTTTCTGTTTTGGAAATAGATTTTGTTGATATTAATAACAGGATAATGATTAACAGAGCAAAACTCTCCATACAGTATTGCCACCTGTGCTAAACAGAGTAATCAATGGATGCCAGAAGGCTTGTGCATAAAATCCCTATCTAATGCCTACTCATCCAATATCCCCAGACTAGTTTCTGGCTTGTGGCCTTCGTCAGTGAGTCTGGGAATATTGGATGAGTAGGCATTAGATAGGGATTTTATGCACAAGCCTTCTGGCATCCATTGATTACTCTGTTTAGCACAGGTGGCAATACTGTATGGAGAGTTTTGCTCTGTTTATCAACAATTAATGTGCTAGTATAGGAAATGTGATCATGTGAGGATAATGATTATTAATTAACCAGTTCATCAACACAATGAAATGTCAAGTTTGATTAAAAAGGATTTACTTTAATTTGGTAATGAATTTGAAGCTTTTTTGAAAGAAAATATTGTTGTCTAAATTTTAGTTCCATTATAATTTAAATTTGTTAATGATAAAAATGAAGCAAAAATCTTGTAATAAATTAATTACACATATTTGAAGAACAATTATACAAACAATAAAAGTAATCATTAAAATAAATTATCTTTTTTGCAAGGGGATGGTGTATGATGCAGAGTAAACATATATTCCCTTGTTTTTACAGAATAATAGAGCAATATATAGATATAAAGATGATAAATATGAAGTTATAGTATATCTTTTTATATTTATTTTAATGTGCTTGCTAATAAAGTTGGATTACTTCATTGGCACTGCAGTTGCACCTAGAATTGTTCAGTCATAGGTTTCTGCTGTATTCATTTGATGAAAAAAAATTGAACGAAAACATTTTATTGACTTTAGTTCTAACTAAAATTTCTAGAAATCAGGAATGCAACTTTATACTTAAATTATTTACTTATTGTTATTTTTGTAAAAATTAAATATTTATTTCTTAATAAATATGCACTGTTTATATTCATTTTATATTAAAATATATAAGTTTTTCAGAAGAAATTTAGTCAGTTGAAAATTTATTAATGAAAAATAAATAGTGCCTATTGGTAATAAAAAATGCTCACTTCCAAGAATGTTCCAATTACTATTTTTGTCTTGTAATTATTAACTGAATTTTAATAATTCAAAGATTAATTTTATTATTTGAATATATTTTTTATTGAAATTTATTTTACTTATAAAATATTTTTGGATATTTTTTCCCATTAAAATACATTTTTAAGCATGAAGTCTAAAATGAAGTCTTGTTTTGTTTCTTTGTGTTTTGTTTATTTGTAAATTTGTATATTATTTTAAAATTATTTTTCTTTCTTGAAGATGAAATTTTAAAAAAATTTGTAAAAAATATAAATGTTCAATGAAAAAAATTTTTTTTATTAAAAATAAAAAGCTCAGAAAATTATTATCAAATTGGTCATATGAGGTTATTAATACCACATACTAAAGAGTTAATTAGCACAAACCACACTAATAGTGCGTAATTTGCTTTTCATTTGGAAGATAAAATTTGACTAGTTAGTTTTTGATTGTATTACATTAATTAATTTTGTTGTTTGTGAATGTTATATGTGACCTATTTGTACATAGTGAAACAAGTACATGCTTGGTTTTATTTTTTTGTTTGATGACTTTGAAAGAATATATAAAGAATAAAGAAAGTTGTGTATTAATTTTTTCTTAGAGTTCTCTATAAGCTCACACTACAATGAATGACATTTCAGTTGCTTTACATTTATTTGATGGCAGCCACTAATACTGGAATATATAAAATGACTTGGTAATTTTAAAGTGACATGAAATGTCTGGATTGTATACAAAACCTAACACAAGTGAATTAAAAATTCTGCTGAAGGTAGCTTATCATTATCAGACCTGAAAACATTTGTGAGAGCTTTTGAAAGCATTTCATATTTTGTTTATATTTCAAAAATGAAAATATTTTTGATAGTTTGTTGACATAGTTATGATTATATTTACAAATTTTTTGTAAAACATTTATTTTCTCATTAGAATATAATGTTTAAATTCAGATTTTATTCAAATTTATTTGCTTTTAGAAGAAAACAAGTCACAAGAAAATAATAACACAAAGCAGGAAGTTATAATCTGCTGAAAAGGAAATGCATCTACAGTCATTGTGCTATTTTGTGTCATTTAAAAAAATAATTGTAAGTGGTATTAAAAAAATTAAAATAGAATTTTATTGCTTCATGATGTTTTAATAATTCGTTCAGATTTTATAAATGGAGTTAAATCCACTTTTATTTCATTTGTAAAATATTTTTATTAGCAATTGCAGCAAAGAAAAAGTTATTCTTCTGATTATGTATTTTGCTTTATTATTTTTGTTATATTTGCAAAGTTGAAGTATTATTTTTAAGCATGACTTTTATTTACAAACTTACATTTCTAAAAGATAATTCAAAATTTGTATAAATATAATAAAAGAATAAAGGTTAATTTGTTAAAATAAAAATTGAAAATGTAATTAGTTATAAAGGCTTTTAGGTCCTGTCAAAAATGTAAAATTGAGAAAAGTCTCTTTAATTTGAGAAAAAGAATGAGAGAATTAACCACTATACAGTAATCCCTTGCTGATGAATCTTGAAAAATCAGTGATGTTGCCATTAAAATATGGATTGATGTCAAGCATTGGTGGCCAAGTGGTTAACATTGTCCCAGGGTTCACTTCCCAGCCCATGCTTTGACACATAAAAAAATCATGGATTGATGCCCACAGCTATAGATGAGTAATTGTTTTAAGTAATATTGACTGAAGATAATATTATAGAATCAACTGTAAAAGTTGCCCTTTCTATTTTACTATTTGCTAAATCAACAAAATCAGAAATTATAATTTTCAGTTGATTGTTTTAAATAATGTTTTAGTGAAAACATTTTTCTTGCATCAATTGTAAGACCTGCATTTTATCTTTCATTATCCACTAAACCAACAAAATTAAGAATTGTATTTTCAATATGGAAGTTGCATAAAATTTTTTACAAGGATGTATTTGGAAAATAAATAAATTTCAAATCAAATAAAAATTTTGTTAATTATTTGTTTTTAAATTATGAAAAATAATGTCTTCATTAGAATAAATATAAGACAGAATTAAAAGCCAAAAGAATAATAATATATTATAGTCAACAAGAGAGTAATAACATATTATAGTTATATAATCAATTTTATGTCTTATTATATTGATTACTATTGTACTTTACGAATAAGTTTTAATACAATATTTTTAGATAATTAGTTTTTTATATCATTGTTTAGACAGCCATATAAAATATGTAATTTATGTTAACAGTGTTGCATAATAATTTACCAATGATAAAATATTTGTAAAATATAATAATAAGAAAATAGCAATAAAAATTTATATTTTTTGGCTAAATAAATTATTTCCAAGATCTGCGATTTGCCATATTATAATGAAATTTAAGAATTTTATGAACAAGCATAAAATACAGATTTATATTAATTATACGATTTACTTTTTTAACATAATAATAAACTGTAAATATATTAATTAAAATATTACCCATAAAACATTGTATTTTTTTTAGTTAAATGACTTTTCAAAGTTCAGTTTATTTTATTTTATAATATTTTTAAAATTGGTACATTTTATGTCTGTATATAAATAATTTTTTCTTTTAATCATTTAGGTATGCACTATGCAGCTTGGTGAATGGTATGTAACTAAAACAGTAACTGTGTTTTCCTGAAGGTCTGTGATGATAGTATTTTAGTTGTATTTATATATTGGACTATGTCCATCATATAATATTAATTATACATATGCGATGTTTTCGCATGCGTTAGTTAAGCTGTAATTATACTATAATGTTTAATATGCCTGCTTAGCGCTTTCGAGATTTAGTATTCTAATCTCAAACTCATAGCTTTACAAATAAAGTCTGTTGTGATTTATTGTACACATATGCAAATGAGCTTGAATTTTTAATTAGTCCATTGTTTGGAGAGAGCAAAGCATGCCTCTCTTTTATTAATGGCACTGAGATCATTAGCTATTAAAAAGCTTGTTTGACTTTTCTTTTGGCATCAGTCTTCTCTGTGCAAATTATTTGGGCAGAACTGGGTTCGAATACATGGCTTGTAGCTGCTTGGTGGTCTCAGAAGATTGATGTTCCTTCATTTTTATTTTTAACCCTGTTGTATGCCCAAATAATTTGCACAGAGAAGAGTGATGCCAAAAGAAAAGTCAAAGAAGTTTTTTACATAGCAAATGATCTCAGTGCCATTAATAGAAGAGAGGCATGCTTTGCTCTCTCCAAACAATGGACTAACTAATTAAAAATTCAAGCTCATTTGTATATGTGTACAATAAATCACAACAGTCTTCATTTGTAAAGCTATGAGTATGAGAATAGAATACTAAATCTTGAAAGCGCTAAGCAGGCATATTAAACATTATAGTATAACTACAGCTTCACTAACGCATCCCAAAAAAATCGCATATGTATAATTACAATTTTTATTAGTGAAGAGAAAAACAATTTATTACATATAATATTAAGTATTGAATATCTTTTAGAAAAATTTAACTTTATTTAAGTTTTCAATTACATTCATCTGTTAGTAACAGCACACAGATTAGTATATGCATAATGTTTCAGAGGTATTATTCTCCTCTCTTCCTCAGGTGTTGCTCAATTGACCAATGATAGGTAAACAAATAAAGTTTTTCTAAAAGTCATTCAATAGTTAATATTAGATAATGGAAATATTCAATATATAAATACAAACAAAACAGTAACTATATACATTCATATATAGTTATACCACTTCTGCCAATACTTAAATAAATCAATAAAATATCAACATTCTGTCATCAAGACAACATATATTTTAGATAATAAATAGCTGAGTAAGGTTTTTAACCTAGAAGGGCATATTCATAGTGCTTAAACTCAGTGTCTGACATTATTATTGAAAAAAAATAAGAACTTAATAAAAGGTGAATATAAATTTGTTGTTTTTCATATTCTAATTTTTGGACAAAGTGATACAAGAGTCTTTTTTGTTTATTGTGGATGTGCTATTAGCAATAAACCAGGCATCTTGGAATTTTTTTTTTGATCATTATGTTCTGTGAACACTACATTAATAATATGTGGATCAAAGTTATGATCAGATCATATTTCATGTTCAAGCAATACTGACCTTCACACTAGGATATTTCCTTGTGCAGTATTTATGCTGCACCAGTCTAGCAGTATTATTAAAGTGTGATTCACCATAGTAGACTGCTTTACAAGCAGGCTCACTGAATTTAATCCTGTGAATAATCTGGAGGGCCTGGTATGGAGGCAATCTGTATTATTTGGCAGCTTATTTAAGTTGGGAGATGTTTGAAAGCTGATGTTAAATGTTTCACAACATATATTCTGTAAATAATGCCATAATCCAGCTCTGAAGGGAATACTTTTGTTTGTATTATTAGAATCTGGAGAGCAGGTATTTATTTAGAAATAAAAGTTTTTTAGGTGTTCTTAAGATTGTTATAATTATAGCCTATGTTGACCAAGTCTTTAATATAACTTTCAAATATTGGTTTTTGATCCACTTCGAACATGTATAATTTTTGATTTGTGTAAAACATTCAAAACTTGTCAACTTGTGTGAGGTGATAGTGTGTGATTGAGGATTTATTGCTCCACAGGTGTTAAAAGATTTGATAATCATTCTGTAGTTTATTTCATTGTTGAATCTTTGTATATAAAGATCTAAAAATTTTATGCCATTATATTAATCTTCTTGCTCTGTAGATCAAACCAAAAATGAACACTGAGTTAGTTTATTGTATTTTCTGTCAATACATAAACCAGCACATTGTACCATATACCATGCATCCCCATCTCACATAAGTTGGCAAATTTTAAATGCTTCCTTTACAGAAAACAAAAATTATACAAACCTGAAACAGATTAAAAAACAAATATTGAAAATTGTATTTAAGACTTTCTAATAATACAAACAAGTGGATAAGTTTTCCCTTCATGCCTGGATTATTACAATATTTATATAATATATGTTCTTATACATTTAACTTCAACTTTCAAATACCCCCTAACTAAAATAAACTTCTAAACAACACTAAAGATAGACTGCCTCCAGATCAGGCCTCCCAGATTGTTTTCAGGATTAACTGCAATGAACAAACTTGTAAAGCAAACTATTATGGTGAATCACACACTATTAGTGCCACTATACTGGCAGAGCATAAATATATTTACAACTGTGCAACAAAAGATCCTAGTGAAGTCTTTGTTCCTTGAGCATGAAATAGAATCTGGTCATAACTTCAATCCACATAATTTAACATAGCATGCTTAGAATATTATGATATGAAAAAAAAATTCAATGAGGCACTATTTATTACTTATAACACCTAACCAGTAAACACAAAAGGCTTTTGTATCACTTTGTCCAGAAAGTGGATATATACATCAAAAAACTTACATATTATTAAATACCTTTTATTAAATCATTATTTTGTTTCAATGATAGGGTTAGTTGCTGAGTTTAAGCACTATGAGTATGACTTACTAGGTGTAAAGCACTGCTCAGCTATTTATTATTTAAAGTTGAAATAAATTAATCTTTGGAAGTGAATAAACATTATCTTAGAATTACACAGTAAAAACAGAAGTACAAATTGTTATAGAATTATAGAAACTACTTATCTGAATTTCAATCATATATAAGCAATTATTGAAAGCATTGAATGACACAATTTGAGAATAAATTTGCCTAGAAGTTTTTTTTTAAAGTAAACACAAATTACCAAGCAAACATAGATTATTTGAAATTATCAGGCAAAGATAATTGATATAAAAATAGAATAACAATAATTATAACCTTTCAAGCAAATTACTCTTCAACACTGTATATATAATACATCACAAGTGTCACCAGTAGCTGATTATTATATATAAATCATATCATTGTTGTCTAGGTAACACTAATTTTTTTAGATAATAAATGGAATCTCTTATCTGTGGCTTAAGATCTTATATAGACGATGAGCAAAAGCAATGAATAAAATAGACTGAGTGTAGATCTGTTTGGTACATCTGGTTTATTATATCTAATGTATTAAGAAGGAGTTTGTTTGAAAATTGATTTATATTTGGTTATTAATTGGAGATTATTTTTTAAAATACAACTTCTTGACAGATTTATTTTTAATTTCTTTCAGTCATTGCATTCATTTGTTGTATGTATAATATTTTAGATCCAGATAATAAAAAGTTCCATTTATTATCTAAAAAAAATTATTGCTTTGACACCAGATTTGTGATATTCTACTGCTTAATTAAGCATTGGTTACAATGATGTAATTTATATAACTAATTATGTGTTGGCACTTATGTTTAATATATATATATATATATATTCTATTTAAATTTATTAAACATTAAAACTAATTATGTGTTGGCACTTATGTTTAATATATATATATATATATATGATTCTATTTAAATTTATTAAACATTAAAAGTAATAATATTTTGGATTTATTTGTATAATTCTTTACCATCTTGATTTTCAATTTTTCAAGTTTCCTTACTAATTTTTTTTTACAGTTAATCATTAGAATGACCAATGGGGATTAAACAACAGACTTAATTGCTGTCGTGAATACACATTCCATTCAAAAGAAAAAGAATACAGTGGTTTATCAGCCTATATGTGTTAAAATAAAGTTTTTTATACTCTCTATGTGTATGTAGTTACTACTACTTTTTCTTATAATAATAATAATAATAATAATAATAATAATAATAATAATAATAATAATAATAATAATAATAATAATAATAATAATAATAATAACAACAACAACAACAACAACAACAACAATAATAATAATAATAATAATAATAATAATAATAATAATAATAATAATAATAATAATAATAATAATAATAATAATAATAATAATAATAATAATAATAATAATAATAATAATAATAATAATAATAAAAACTATTATTATTATTATTATTTTTATTACTATTATAAAATCAAATATTATTTTTATTACCAATTTTTACAGAGACTATGATAGAGAGGAAATAAGTTAAAAGATCACTTAATGATATTAACCACATATAAAACAGTAGAAGGTGCATTCACACACATACATTATAAAGACATCAAATAAGCCTTAAATAAGTCACTGCATAATGAATAACCCCTTCAATATTTCTCTATGATAAAAAAAAAAATAGACAGTAAGATAGTTAATTCAGGATTCTTTTGTATTTGTTTAATATTTCTTCAAACTAAAATGCTTGAAAACCCATTTACTAACTACAACTAATTGCAATGAGAATGTTTTAGCTAAATATCAACTACATTAAAAAAAGGTCGTAGACTTGATTAGAAAACATCAGCTACCTAAAAACCTTTTAAATTTTCAGATTATGGATATGGCAGGCAGATCTAAAGTAATTATAATTGTTTTTTGATCCAAAACACTCCAAATAATTGAAAGTGTTTTAACAATTTTAAATAAATTAGAAAAGGGACGCAGAGAAAAAAAAATCTTTAAAATACTATTTATTTACTGTTAAAATTATAAAGGGTTTTTAGTTCTTTAAATTAAATAAAGATATATAATTGCACGTAGCAAAATTATATAGCTAACGGAATTGCTAATTGATATTATTACTATGGAATGTAAAGACAAGTTTCTTTTTAATTATGTGTATAAAGTAGACATTTTATAGGTTTATCATAACTTCTCACTATTGGTTCATTATCTTTAGCTTATTCATACTAAGAGTTCTTCCACATATATATTATTTTCATATTTTATAACGTGTTCTTTACAATTTAAAAAAAACATTTAAATTATTGTTATATTAAGTATATAATTTCAAATTCTAAAAGAAATAGAAATAAAAAAAATACTAGAAATGAGTTATTCAATCTAATTCATGAACTGCGAATACTCCACGTATATAATCGGTTGATCATAATAGTCTTTTTGTCTGATATCTAGTGATGCTTCTATTATTTTTTCTTGTGATAAACTTTCCTTTCTGAAATATTTCAACACTAATTATAGATTCCTACTATATTATATTATCAGCCACATCTTTCCAAGAAAAACAATCAATATCACTTTTGTTTCTTTATGTTAATGTGTATGGTATAAATGGGTTCTGTTATTCCATATACACTATGCTCAAATTTAAAATAAAATATTGTTTTAAAAAACTTGTTACTGTTAATTTGCCACATAAACTCAATTCAATGAAGATGTGTTACATTTTAGAACCATATCAAAGAAAATATTAATTGATCTTTTAACAACCTATGTTTAGACTTTTTTGACCATCCTTAAATGAAACTGTTCTAATTGATTCAGGTCCATTTTTATACAATATATTGAGTAAAATAACAGCTTTATCTACATTTAATCAAGTTCTAGCAATTATTGTACTATGTTTTTAACTTGTTAAATACCGTAACAGCACACTTGAGTCTGTATTGTATGTTAGCATCTAAGTTAGTTTTCTATGAACCATACTAAACTTTTCTGAACACTACTTTCCATCCCTAGCTGATAAATGATTTGAGTTTTTTTGAATGTTAATTATTAAACCAAATCAAAAATATAGGCATTCTTTTGATTTGGCAAGAATAGCACATTTGTCAGGTTATTCTTACTTCAGAAAAACAATTCTAATAGTAACTGTCATAGGAATTGGAAATAAAAGTCATAAATTAGTTCATATCATTATTTATAACCATTTTTTATTTCAAATGCCACATATTTTTTACCAGTAGTAATAATAAATTATTCTCAGTCCATTACAGCATGTAGTGGACAACCTATTAATTAAAAATATTATTACATACTTATGAAATTAACCTGGGCCAATTCAATAATATATATATATATATATATATTTAAAATTTTCAACACTATTCTTGAATTTGCCTGATAACAAAAACCATGTCTCTAGCTCTTTTTGATTTTCTAAAATTTCATTGAATTTTTTTAAAGTAATCATTTATCTTTGACTGGAAACAATCTATTCAAACTTTTTTTTAATATCAGAAGCAAACTTAAGATTTTATTTCAAGAACACACATCATATCTAACCCATTAAATGATCTCTTATTGCATGATAAATAGAATTTTAATTATTATTAACAAAAAAATAAAAATCTCACTTTATTCTGGATTGGTCAAAAGAATTTTTGTCATTTTTTACAATAAATCAAAACATATTATGCAAGATACAACAAAGACTTTTTAGCTAGATAATGTTTCTTGATTATTACTAATTGAACCTTATAACTAAAATTATTTATTTAATTGCCCATCATTAATAGATTCTACTTGCAGTCTTAATATTGAATATCTTTTACAACTTAATAACAATCTTTACAATATTGTTTTTTCATTTTTTAAATTTATAAATCTCATTCCATATGTGTTCTTGAATTTGTTATTTTATAATAAAGTACATACTTACTTCCTCTATTTTTTAATTTCATAAAGTTTAACATTGCCACATTAAATATTAGTATTTGTTTAAAATTCACCTAATTTTTGTTCAAATGAAAAATCCATGATTGTTGCCAGTTAAAACAAAAATTATCATTATATCAGCCTAAATCAATAATCTAATGAATCATAACATCTTTCTTTAAGTGATAATGTTACATTATCCAAAATATTAAAACTATCTGTTAAAAAAAGATCTAGGAAAACCTTTATTTAGAGGTGGGTACATATATCTTGCTATTAAAAAACACAATATATTTTATTGTGTTGTTAAAATCTAGTAAACATATCATGCTGAATGATTTATATTTGTTTTGGACTATCATAGATGTTAGTTTTGACTATCATATATGTTAATTTTACTGTATGAGAATTACATGCAATGACAAGAATACAGAAAGTGGTCATTAGAATTTTCTTTCTGCTTTATATATGATTTAATTCATTTTATTTATGTAATGTAACTTATACTTTTATTAAATACTTACTTACAAAAAGTACTTTTGTGTACTTTATGTACACACACACATGCACACACACGTATATATATATCGTAAATTTTTTAACCATAGTTTATGTACATATGTTCTGATTTTTTTTTTTGGATTAGTGGTTATTTTTTTTTGTCATTGAAAAACAATGATTAAAATTTTTACTGTAAATGTAATAAATAAAAAAAATAATGTTTAATTTATAAAGACAAATAATGATATTAAAATTTATTGAGTTTATTCTATATTACAAATTGTTTATTTAATTATTTTATTTATTTCAATGATTGTTTACTGAGAAGTAATTTATAATTAGAAAATGAAGTCATTATTTCTGTCTTACTTTATTTGATGCGATGTTGTGCATTATCTTTGTTTTATTAGCGTCTGAGTTGTAGTGTTCTTCAAAATATCTTTAAAGTCTGCATTAAATATTAAAGACAAATGATCCATCTAAAATTTGTTCACGGGAGCTGACAAATTACTAATGAATAAGTTCAGACAGAAATTTGATTTGTATCCAATGTCTTTATATTACTTTTCAATGACCGACTTTTAAAAATTGTATATTGACAACCTTTAACATTGTCTGGCTTATTTATTATATATATCAACATCACATTTTCAATTATTATCGATCAACTGAAGAATGAAGATTTCTTCAAGTTTAACCCAATTTTTTTTCTATAGTCTGTCTTCATACTATTCTAGTAAACTTCCTTATTTAATTTATTTATTTATTACATAAGGGGACATTATTTAGATTATTTTATAAACTCTTGAGATCTATTTAAAATTTTACATATCCATTATTATCATCTCTTTTAGTAATAAGCCAGCTTCATTTTAATTATTTTTTTTAAATATCATATTACTTAGAATATAAGATGCCTTTGAATTTAAGATGCAGCAGGATTTTAAGCCCTAAAAATTGGTAAAAAAAAAAAAAGGTCTGAATTTAAGATGCATATATGTACTTAAATATGAAATTAATATAAATACAATAAACTCACCTATTTATTGCAAATCTTCAGATATATGGTATTTTCATGTTCTACATTTTTACTTTCAGAATTAGAATTCTCAGCTTCACTATTCCATCAAGGTACATCATCTTCAAGCCATTTAAATTGCAGAGAACATTATAATTTCTTTGTCAATTTGTTTCCGTGTAAAAATACATTTTTAAATTAAAATCTGAATTATTCTTCTAAAATTATTTATATTTTTACAAAGATTTTCTGAAAAAAATAAATGTGTAAAAAGATTCTAAAGCATATATTTTCACTTTAAAAATCAAACGAAAATATCAAAATTGGCCAAATAACATTAAAAGATTTTAAAACATACATTTTTTACTTTTAAAAATCAAAAAAAAGTTATCTAAACTGTCAAAATTTTGACAGACATTCTCTTGTGTAGATAATAACAAACAACCAATCAGCACCTTGGAAGGCAGGTTATCTTATCGTTATATTGATTTGTTATTTGTAAAAATATTCTAAAGGTTATTTGGTAAAGTTTTCTTGAAAAAATAATAATGATAAAATTGGAAAAAATAACATTAAATATTATAAAACATAGGTTTTCACTTTAAAAATCAAAATGAAAATATTGTAAATGTCAACATTAGCAAAATAACATTAAAAAATTCCAGAACATACATTTTCACTCTAAATATAAAAAGGAAGCTACTAAAACTGTCAAAATTTTGATAAATACCTTTTGTGTAGAGAACAACAAACAAACAATCAATGCCTTGGAATTCAGACTCTTATCTCATTGTTATATTGATTTGTTAGTTGTAAGAATATTTTAGAGGTTATTCGGTAAAGTTTTCTCAATAAAATAATGATAAAATCAGCAAACTTATGTTAAAGATTATAAAACATAGATTTTCCTTTAAAAATTAAAATAAAAATATTGAAATTTCCATTATCCACATTTTCACTTTAAAAACAGAAACAAAAATATCAGAATTGTCAACATCATCAAAATAATGTTAAAAGAGTTTAAAACATACATTTTCATTTTTTTTTTTAACTTTATTAGTAACAAAATATTTACAAGAATTAGTATATTTACATTAAGAGCTTTTTACATTTTTACATTTTCATTTTAAAAATCAAAAGAAAGCTATCAAAACTGTCAAAATTTAGATAGGCACTTTCTTGTGTAGAGAACAACAAACAACCAATCAGAACCTTAGAAGATAGGCTCTTATGTCATTGTTATAATAATTTGTTAGTTGTAAAAATGTTCTAAAGGTTATTTGATAAAGTTTTCTTGATAAAATAACACTAAAATTAGCAAAATAACAGAAGTAGTGGTTTGAGAGAAAATTAAAACCATTTATAATATTAATCCAAAAATATAGATTAAATAAGATTTAACACACTATTTTACACAGGTAATGATTGTAATACTATGTGCATGTATACTGTAAAGCAAAGATCCACAGAAATAAGATGTTAAAAATTTTTTGTTTCAAATTTAAGATGCATTTTATATTCAAAGCAATATGGTAATATGAGTAATATTCATCTCATCTCTCTCCTATGTATTTTGTTTTCAGTCACTTTTTTGATTTTCAATACATCTCTACATAATGTATTATGTTATATGAAGTTTCTGCAGTGCTCTTTTGTTTTTAATGCCCAAGTGCAGACCCATAAATAAGAAAATGTAAAAAAAAGTATCTATTAGAAATGTTGATTTTTATTCATATAGATACATTTATTTTTAGTATTAGATTTTTTTACAAAACATTTATTATGTTTCAGCTTGTATTGTACCGGTCGAAAATGTATGTCCATCCAACAAGATTTAGAATCTAAGCAAAAGTACCCCGAATCCAATCATGCGCGAGATACACAGGTCAGGAGCAATCATGAATTCTAACCTATTTGCCCATTCCCCAAATCTATAACATTATGAACAACACCTACAGTGATACGACATAAATTCATTATATCTCGGCCTGGTACTACAACGTTTTACATGAGACTCAACTGGTGATGATGATGAGAGATTGAATAAACCCGAGATATTAAGTTACGAGTATACATAAATATAAATATTAATAAGGAGATTTGAACAACTGGATTAAGTTTAAAATATAAATATTTATTTTGAACATAATTAAAGATGAGTTTCAGATAGATAATTAACTCTACACTTATAAAACTATTTTATTACAAACATTAAAGAATATTATTAAGATTATATTGATTTTGACAAATATTAAGTTAGTGCGGCGGTTACAAGAGATGGATTTATCAGAGTGGTTTGATGGCCATTTTATACATAAAAATACATTTATAAAGATATAATTGAGTTTCGCTGATTAACGATTTCAATACATAAGTTTATTTTATTTAGATATTTGATTTATAATAATAACAATGAGGATACATTTTTGATCAGCAGCATAAAACATTATTTCTTTTACATTTTCAACATTTAACGATGGGATATAGCAAAAACTCAATGATTGCAGGAAAGGTTTATTTCAGTAAAGAGGGAGGGCAGCTTCATGAGAAGTTGGGTTTAAGCACCAACAAATAAAGAGAAAACAGAACGTTTTATTATCGCATATCATTATGATTTACTTTGCTAAACAGGCTGGAAACTAACTGTAAGAAATGGTGGTGCTAGCATAATATCAGCAAGAGGAAATAGCACATTTGGCCAGGATATGGTCATTCTCCAATTTCTTTATAACGATGGTACATGCCAGCTTTCTGCTAAGACAGTACAGGAAGAGAAGGTGGGTAGGAGGGTTCTATGGGCCAGTCAGTGGTGCATTTATACATTATATCATCTACCCTAACCTGAAGGTTTTAGAAGTAAACTTAGACTTCTTTTATAAATGAGGATATGAATGACAAGGCTTTGAATTCCTGGAGTGAGGTACAGGCAATTCAAAGCAGTATATAATATATATACTTGGAGAAGAATGACTAACAAAATGATCATGACTCCCTGGAGTGAGGTACAGGTGAGTCAGATCAAAGCCTTATGCGGCTTATGAATAATTAGACATATGCTAGCAATGCTATCATAATAATATAAAATCAATAAATTTAACTATTAAAGAAAAGTCCTAATGGTTTAACAAATATGTAATGAATGCTAGATAATGACTACATAATCTAAAGTCATTGATTATAAATTAACTAACATTAATGAAGCTTGCATTGCTACCCTCTTCGTGAATCAATATTTTAACATAGAAAGCAAAAAAACTAAAGTAGTGCAAATTACAAAACAAATTTAAGTCGCCAGCCTTCATGGCAAATGATGATCAATAAGAAATTTTATAGCACTAATGGACACCACTAGCCACCCCAGATTGCAAAAATATTTATACATTTCATATAAATTTATGATAAAACATTTAGATAAAAAAATATTCATTTAAAGTATAACCAAAACTTACAAAGTATTTAAAATAATTAATGAGAACTCATTAATTCCCCACCCCTTCCCTTTTTAATAGAAGTTTGTAAGATTAAGTTTTTAGTGGCATTTATAAATAAAGTGAAAAAATATAAAAATATTATTAAACTTAAATCATAACCACACTAACTGATAAAAATAATAAGAAGCGTGAGTTGGATGACAGAATAATTAGGCAGCAAAGAATTGATATAAATGGTTAACAAAGCTTTAAAAAACATTAAATAGAATGAAATTATTAGTTTACAAATTAAATTACATAGTTAAAAATGGATAAGGTGGTTATACAGTCTTTTGGCTGGTTACCTCAGGATTCTTTGGACGTACTGGCAAATCTTCTGTGGCAGGCAGCATTCTTTGGGGCTACATCGTGGCAAGGGTTGGCTGAAGATGGCGGATGGCAACTTGGCTCTCCAAAATTTCAAACGGATGTGAAGTTACCTAGCAATGAATGACCAAACTCTAACATAATAGATTTTTAGCTCTATTTATATCAGTTTTTGGCCCCTCAGAGAATATTTATTCTAAACTAGATTTCCTGCCTCTAATGGATCTCTATTTTAGGAGAATCTTTACTCTATTGTTAGTAAAGATTCAGTTTTGAGATAACTGTCTAAAATCAATTCAATCAATTTCCTGTTTGGAAATGGATTTGAATAAAACTATGTTGATAGCTAACTAAAATCCATTAGCTTTGTTTTAGTTTTTACTTTTTAATTTTAATTTACAATTTCCCTTTTTTTAAAATCATGAGACAAACTCCCCACCCCTTTAATTATTTTAGACAGTTATCTTGAATTTATATTTTGTTTTATGAAAAAGAAAATTATAATGTATTAAAATAAAAAAAAGTACAATTTTAGAAGATACAAAATTATCTAATATCTATAATATACATTTTACATCAACAAAAAAAAAGGGGGCATGATGGCACGTGGACTGTGGTAGAAGCATGAAACTTGACTTTGAACTAAGGTCGATTGTTTCAGTATTAGTAATCTGATCAAGATAATTGTAGTTGCTAATTTCTTCTAATACATGATTATCAACTTTTCTTCCATGAAAGCCATTGGATAATGCCTTAAACGTTTTAGCATTTATCTTTAGTCCATCTTTCTTGCTTCCATATAACCACCAACATCATTGTCAACCTTATCAATCAACTGCAGGATCTTCTCTGATCTCTTGCCTCTCTTCTCCACATCACCCTTGCACACATTCTTATTTCATCTATCCATCTCACATGTGGTCGCTTTCTGGGTCTTTTACAATCTCTTGGACTCCAGTTTAAAATTTCAAATGTTAATGTATTATCATCTTTTCTAGAAATATGTCCAGCACAACTCCACTTCAGTCTTTTAATTTTTTCAATAATGATAGTAATGCCCATTTGTTCTCTTACCCATATATTGCATTTTCAATCTCTTTTTGTTATTCCTAACATGCATCTCTTCATACTTCTTTGAGTGATCTGAAGTCTCTGTATTGCACTTCTATTAAGTAACCAAGTCTCAGATGCATAAGTATTTTGAAATGGTGAGTCATTATTTTTTTTAAAAAACTCACATTATTATGAAAAATCTAAAGAGCTTAAATAATAGTCATTTATTTTTATTTTCTTTATCTTTTTAGTCTACAAAATATTTTTTTGAAAACTTGCTAAGTTAAGAATTTTGCTGACACTTTTTTTTTTAAAAGTTTATAATAGATTTTATTATTTAATTATGCACTTATTTTCTGAATGTATAACTTATTTCAGTAAATTTATTTTTTAAAAATGTATTTGTTCCAATATATGTCAATTTCTTCAGACATTTTCTTGAGAGAAAAATAATAATGCATTTTTTAAATTCCAAGAAATTAAAAATTCCTAAAACATTGTAGCACTATATTCTAATTATTATTAGTAAAATAGTATGACTTAGCAGGTTTTTAAAAAATAAATGAAAATAAGGTCTTACTTATAAAGTTTTTTTATTTTATTTTCAAAGTAATCCTTTTAGACATTTTTCTTTTTTGATAAAGAAAGTAAAATTTGCCATATTTTTTGTGCAATTTTGATGTATTAGTCAATCATAATTCTTCATTATTCAGCTAAATTAGATATGGCACCAATTATAATTTGATTTTAGAATTAGATTTTAAAATAGGTGAAATGTTTATTACAAAATGAAACATTTTAAAATAAATTCATTTTTTTTTTATAGAATTAAGTGAGCTAAGAAAAAAATGAAATTTATCTAATTTTATAGAATTATTAAAATATCAGAGATTTTTATATATTTAACATTATATTATACGTGAACACACTCTCATATATATATATGTGCTAAACAAAAGTTATAAATTTCGTAACTTATTCATAGCTTGCATTTTATGATCACTAGATGGAGCTTTACCAATAGCTTACTAACAAGATATTTATTTATTTAACAAGTGATTTATTTTGTAAATTATATAAAGAAGGAATAGAAAAAATTAGGCATTTATTAATTGAATGTAAATGCTTGAAAACAGAAAGGGTACATATAATGAAGTTATGGAAGAATAAATATGAAAAAAGTGATTATACAGAAAGTGAATTATTGGTTTTTATGCTGGGTTTGGGAAAAGATAAAGGGGATTTAGATATAAAGGTTATAGAGTTGACAAAGATTATGTTGTGGAAATGGGATGAAGCAGAATATGGGAAAATTTAGAGTGGGAATGGAAAATAAAGTGGCTAACAGGTTTATCTGGACATAATTGCTGAGATATTCTTGACTTCGTTTAAGGAGAAGCCACAATACATCACATCACATCACAAGCTTAGTTTATATAAACGCTGAGAGAGATAGAATGCAATATCTCTTTCAATTGTCTCCAACCTTTAAACCATGGTTTCAAGCTAGTTGACTTGCATCAGTAAAGGGTAGGAAGACCAGAAACTAGATCTAAACACCAACTCTACAAACAGCATTTATGAAACACGTTTCTATCAGTTTGAAAGCACAAATTTTTCAGTTACGTAAATATCTTCAAATCCAGTCAAACAAACTAGATAACTATATGTTTCATAAATGCTGTTTGTAGAGTTGGTGTTTAGATTTAGTTTCTGGTCTTCCTACCCTTTACTGACATGAGCCAACTAGCTCAAAAACATGGTTAAAAGGTTGGAGACAGTTGAAAGAGATATTGAATTCTGTCTCTCTCAGCATTTATGAAAACTAAGCATGTTAGTGAGCTATTGGTAAAGCTCCATCTAGTGTATATATATATATATATATATATATATATATATATATATATATATATATATATATATATATATATATATATATATATATATATATATAACAATTCCTTATCACACACAAAAAATGTATATTATTAAGCAGCTAAAGGTTAAAAAATGTAGATACTGATTTGATTATTTAAATATTATTTGTTTATTATAAAATGGTATTATGATTATGGATTTACTATGCACACATATACAATCCTTATTTTCTCTTGGATTCTTTCTCTTTCTATCTTTAAAAATATATAAATCATCAACATGATAAAATTTCATTTTGTTTCATTGACCCTTCCATAAAAATAAAAATAAATAAATATATTTTTGCAATATTTTTATTGACTCATGTTGTTTTATTTGTGGTAGGATCTAAATTTTTTATATAATAGAAAACTCTATCTCTCAATCATTTTTAATCATAAAGTAATTGCTGTTATACATTTAGGTGAATTAAAATGTTTTTTTTAAAAATGTTGTAAAATTATTTACAGATAAGATCCTGCATTTTGATGACCTGTGAGATCTCCACAATCACACACAAATCAATATTCCATACATAACTATTATAAAAATTTGATATATTATTACAGATTAATTTATTAGACGTAATATGGAAGAATATTTTTTATTGATTTTTCCAAACTGTAGAGTATAAAATTTTTCATTCAGGTCCTCTCATATATTTTAGTTTTCTAGATTATATTTGGGTACAAAATATTGATTATATTTATCACAAGTTGAAGGAAAATTTGAATCCTCAATACTAAGATTATGCACTTTATAACAAGCCTCTTTAAATTGAAATAATAAAATTTCATGTTGGAATTGATTTAGTTAGCAGTATTTGTTAACTCTAGAAGTTTTCTGTCTTTTAGTATTTTTAGATTAATTTCTTTATTGGAGTTAATAAATCCATTATTTAAAATATGATTCACTTTTCTTGCATGGTTATCCATAGATGCAAGTTACAGGGTTAGTTTTCCTGATGTATTGGATTACTTAATATATTTTTATTGTAACCAATCACCATGGGATCAAATCAGATCAATTCTAGACATAATTAACACATCACTTGATATGGTAGCAACAAGATATAACTTGAGAATATTTTATACATCTTGGAATGGCCTTTACTTTTTTTTAATAACTATGTGACAGGAAAAGAATTGATCAAATGCATATCTAGTGAATTTTAGTCAGACATTCTGTAATGTTATATATACAAGTGTGACTTGGAAATCATTTCAAGCAAGAAATAAACTAAAAAGTATTTTTACACACTATCATATTCCTCTTTACTTTGATAGATTAAATAGTAAACTTTTTCTTGTTAATGTTACTAGAAATTACTAATAGAATCCACTAATGAAAATTATTGTTCTTCTATCTGGCCAATGCCACTTACTATGTGTTGCATATATGTATGTATTGATTAATCAGTCACTCTGATTGGACTAAATGCAAAATCAATAAAGTATAAAGTATAGTAAAATATACTCTGAAATTCCTTTCTATAGCTCTTTTAAGTCACTACTCACATGTAAACTAAAACAAATTTTCAAGACTTAGAACTTAATTGGCTGACCTGTTTATTTTATCTGCTGCATATTTTTTTTAAAAAACATCTCTAACCTATCAGTATATTTACTCAAATCTTCAAATAGCTTATTGACTTCAAAAATAATAGGTTGTTTCAAAAACTTGACATTTTTCATATATATGACATTGTATAAGTTGAAAACACACAGCTTGAGTGTATTTATTTTTATTTTCAATCAACTACATTGCCTTTCCAACAAAAATTCTATTTATATAAATTATTATTTTTGCTGATTTAATCATTCCTAAAATTATACATTTAATATTGTATCATTTGTTTGACTACACTTTTACATAATAAAACTGGGTGTACCTATGATGGGCTATCCTTCTACCCTATAATAAAAAATTGAAATTTTGGCAGGTTTCTTTATGTGAAAGAAAACATAAAATTTATATATGTAGTTTCAACTTATTTTATTTACAGCCATAAATAGTTCTAAGCATTGTCTCCATCATCTCCTTCTTGATTTCTCTTAAAAATCAAAGTATTCTAATTATTAAATAAATGACCACCTGAAACTAACTATTCATCATTATATATATATATATATATGCATCTGACACAGCTAGTAACATATATTTACTTATTATAAAGTGACATTTATTTATCTTGTTTAATCTTTTTGTTAACATGATCCCTAATAAAAAAAAACATTTAAGTTGTAAAAATTACTTTTTAAACTTAATTCCATGTCTAATTTTATAGTATTCTAGTTTTGATAATTATATTTTTGTATTGGCATTGTGACTCATTCTGATTGTGTAAAGTTAATTTTATAGCTAATGTCATACAAATTACAAGCTTTAAAAGTTTACTATTCACATTGCTCTAACACGAACTATTTGCTTTAGAAATAACGATTTCTCAGTTCTTTAGGAGCTTAATATTAGAAAGTCAATAAATGCTTTCAGATGATGTCAATATTTGAACACATCTATATCAACGACACAGTATTTTAAGCAGTGATGTAAATAATATCTTGAAATGGGATATATATTAAAAGTAAGATATGGTTTAAGAATAATTTTTTAAAAAAAAATCTTACCAAATGTTTTAAATGGTTTTATATTGTAATATTTGATAATACAAGTAGAAGAAAAATATGCAAAAAGTGAATAGTTAATCATTCTATTCCACTATATATTGCATATTTATTAATAACTATTACCATCCATAATTACTGTTGTTGTTGTTGCTTTTTTTATTTTTGTATTCAGATAATCAGAAATCGTCTGTGTCTTCCAATGTAGCTTTATAATATTAAATGAGAATCTGCCATTACTGTTGTTTGATGACTGCTCTTTATATTAATAAATATATTTATCTAATATGGTCTGGTCTTATTATGAAATAGTCATTCCTCTCTAAACTTTTGCAAAACTAAAAAAAATGTACACATTATTAGATAATTACTATATTACTGTTCAAAACCTTTAAGAATAAGTTGATCAAAGTGTATTTTCTACAGTAGTCCTACATTTATTATTATTTGGTTCAAAAATATTAACAATACTAAACTATTATTATATGATATACATGGTCTTACTATTATTGAACTTTTTAAGGATTTAAAATTTGGAATATTGACAAATTGTTGCCAATACCTTACTTATATCTATCTCACCTAGTGTAATTTTTTTAAAAAATATATCATTGAAGATTCATTTTTTCAACAATGCATTAACATCATAATATTATTTCATACATTAATATATCTTAAAATTGTTTTAAAACTTTTTCTGATGCTAATCTATGATATATCTTACAGAAGTTCCAAATTATAGATGCATAATTCAAAATTGGTGAAATCAACGTATGAAAAAAATACATACATGTATTTCTTTAAACATTTTACAGTTTTTGATAATCAACTCCATTATTTTATAGTATCATGCAAAAATATACTGGATATTGTTAATAAATGTTCCATTACTATTAACATATGATAATTTTTTTCTTGGAACATGTTTGGAGCTTAATAAGTAATTAAACACGCTTGTAGATGACTTTTTAAAAATAATATGACACAACATTTTTCAACATTAATTTTCATATAATTCATTAGACATCAATATTAAAATTTTTTGATATTAGTCTGCAAAATTTTATGATCATTAAAATTGGTAAACGTTTTATACAATTGAATATTATTCACAAAACAAAGAATATTAGTATCAACTGGACATTGCTCTATGTTCTAGAAATAAAGTGAAAATACCCTTCCTTCAGATGCTCTAGAAGAATTGAAATATATATTTTGCATCTTCATAAGACCAAAAATTAGTCCTATTTATGATAAAAAATACAAAGCACTGCAGAAGTTGATAAATAATATCAATAACATTAATTTAGAAATCAACCTATACTGATTTACAGACAAATACTTTGGTTAGAGCTTAATAAATAACATCTAGTTGTAGTTTACTGGTAACTGCATTTACAATAATATCTTGTATATTTATCAAATTGATTTTAGCAGAAATACAAGATATAAAATCATGTTGTGATTTAGGTAAAGACTAAGAGAATTTTTATATTATCTTACTGTATAAACATTTTTCAAAATTTTTCTTAGCTGTAAATAACAAAAAAAAATAAGTCTATGATTATTAATATCATTTGATTTGGTTTTTGATATGGATATAACTTTTGTAACTTTCCACAAATCAGAAATAATACCCTGCAGCAAAAAAATATTTAAAAGTGTAACCAAGTATGGAAGCTAGGAGCTCAGTACATCCTTTATAAATGAAAATTGGTAGCATATCATGTTCAAAAGATTTTTATTTTTGAAATGTTTTATTGTCAAAAATATATCATCATGCCATCAGTATTTATCACATTAATATCTACTAATATGTCAGTTTTAGAAGTAGTAATCATGAAAGATTTAGAGAAAACATTTTTATTAGTGCAAGATAAAAAATAATTAGTGAAGTCATCAGCAGTAACATTCTTTTTATAAACTGATAAAATGACAAAAAATAATTAGAATTATCCCTTATCTTGTCCTCCAGTTTCTCAATATATCTTTTGAAGTCAATATCTTTATGACTTTAAATAATCTAAAATTTATAATTATAAAAAAATTGTGGATTCTGATTACTTATAAAATTTATGATGCTCAAATTTTCTTACATAAATAGAAATCAAGTTTTAGAAAACCAAAGAGGAAATATTTTTAAATGATATATGAAGTAAGATCTTTAAATTTTTTTGTATATCCTTTTTGAAATATATTGTCTTATTTATATCTGTCTAATAACTTTGTTTCCATACATGTTACTATAATAAAAATATAATAATTACCAAATTTATAATTTCTCTTCAAGTTATCATATTCTTATTATTTAAGAAGAGGTCAATATAAACGAAAATTCAGTTGTTGAAAGGTGAGTATCTTTCTTCAATAATGGTTGAGACTGTGTTTTATGTTTACATCATTAAAATTAACCAAAATAAAATCTAAACTATATTCATCATCATAACAACAACAACAACAACAACAACAACAACAATAATAACAATAACAACAACAACAACAATAATAATAATAATAATAATAATAATAATAATAATAATAATAATAATAATAATAATAATAATAATAATAATAATAATAATAATAATAATAATAATAATAATAATAATAATAATAATAATAATAATAATAATAATAATAATAATAATAATAATAATAATAATAATAATAATAATGTTATTTATTTAAGTATATATGTACAGTATTAAATCAATTATGGAATATAAACTAAAGAAATATACAAATATAGAATAATAAAAAAGTAGAATAATAACAATTAGTAAAGGAAAAGATGGAATAAATAAGTAAAAAAGTATCTTCTTCAGAAGAGAATTATAGATCATGCTTTTTTAATGATATCTATATAGAATTGATTGAAATCATGTTCAAAAATATATTGATTTTTATATTCTGATTAAACTAATTAGAAGTAAAATTTCATGTTTTTCTGAAGTTTTGTGATGATGGTGTTTTAGTTGTATTTTTATATTAGACTATTTTCATCATGCACCTGAAGAAGAGGGAAGAATATACCTCTTGAAATGTTGTGCATATACTAACTTGTTTGAAGTGCTATTACTAACAGTTGAATGTATTTGGAATATTTAAATAAAGTTACATTTTTCTAAAGACATTCAATACACATATTAGATGATAGAAATAGTCCAATATAAAAATACAAGTAAAATATCAGTTTATTAGACTAACAAATTTTTAAATTGAACAATTATTGTGAATATGATTTTTATGTCAAATTTTGTATATACTTTGGAGAGCAAATACAGGATAAATATTGAAACTTTATTTAAACTTCCCAAATACATTTATAATAGCACACAGGTTAGTTTATAACCCAATGTTTCAAGAAGTATTATTCTCCTCTCTTCTGTCACTGCTCTTACCCAAGACAGTACTCGCATGGAAATTGAACCTAGACTTTTAGATTCATAAATATTAAATTTTAATTTCCAAATTAGTACTACCACTAGGTAGGTCAACAATGCCTGAAAAAAAACACTCAAAATATTGTGTTGCAAACTAATCAGTGTACTATTACTAACATTTGAATGTATTTAAAAAAAAATTAACTAAAGTTTAAACTTTTTTAAAGACATTTAATAATTAATACCAGATAATGAAAATAGTTCTCCATATAATTACTATTCAAATATCATCATCACAAACTTTCCTACATATTCTAGAAGATATAATTTTATGCAAAAATTTAAGATCTTTTGCTTTTTGTCATAGTCTTTATTTGCTACATCTCAATCATTACTTAAATTATTAAATTTGAGAATATAACAAAAACAGATTCAATTTTGATAATATCTACTTTGAAATATGGGTTTTGAATAATAGGTCAATATTTCAATATGGGAAATACCAAAAATATAAAGAGTTTGAATTTCATAGAATTTTTAAAAATCTTTCAATATCTATAAAAAACTTTGTTTATCATGATTTCTATATGATGGTAGAAGGAACCATTACTGCAAAATATTTTCTCTAGATTTTCTGATATCATTTGGTATAATTTTAGAAACACAGAAACAAAAAATAATTTAGAATTTTCTAAAATTGACACTAGTGTACTTGACAACATTATTCTCACACTATTTTAAAAAGTTTTCTGTATTTATTTGAAATAAGATGCAGATTTTGATAAAGCAGATGCATTAAAAATTTGTACAATCCTGTGCATAGCATAAAAGCTGTGAGAATTTAATGTTATATCTGATGTCATCACTATAAACATTAAAAAGTAAAGGACACTGTCTTGAGACACTTCAACTAAACAGAAATATGTGATGAATATTTGCATTTATCAACTACTTCAGTCACAGAGAAAAAATGCAAACCATTTAATCATGTAAACAAAAAGCTTTGCTAGTTGCTTGACAAGCTTTGTGAAAAATGCATAGCAAGAGAAAGCATTTAAAATATCTCTATCAGAAACCACACCCAAACCTCAGACCAATGGTTTCATGCTTTGGCACTCTTCAATGACATGCTAGAGTAGTTTCAGATACTAGATCTAAAAATACCAACCTAAATCCAGAAACTAGTAAAGCTCTTTGTTTATATTTTACAAGTTTAAAAAAGAAATGTGGTCATGTGATATATGACTTTTTCTTATTTTTTTATTGACTATTTATAGTCTTTGCTTTAAGTCTTAATTTACAAAGCGCATACAATACACAGTTTTCAGAAGTTATAAAAGTCTTAAGTCATTTTGTATTGTTAAGACCACCAATATATGGTTTGGCTGAAGATTTTTTAGCTCCATATAGCTATTTGAGTTAGATAGCTGGGTTTGAAAACATTTAAGTGTCTGAAAACTTTAGATTTTCTACTCAATGGTTAACTCTTAGATCATTGTTGAATTTGAGTTGGTATTTTTCAATCTAGTGTCTGCAACTATCCTAGTGCCTCACTGAAGAGTGCCAAAGAATACACCATTGGTTTGATCATTGGTCTTGGATTTGGGTGTGGTTTCTAATAGAGATATTTTAAAAGCTTTCTTTTGCTATGCATTTTTCACAAAGTTTGTTGAGCAACTAGCAAAGCTCTTTGTTTATATTTTACAAGTTTAAAAAAGAAATGGGATCATGTGATATATGACTCTATTTTTTAATTTTTTATTGAACATTTAATCATGTTTTTGCAAAAGCCTAATTTTAATAGCTTTGTTAAAACTGTATGATTCACTTTGTCATTAGCTTTGAATATATTAAAATAGATAATGTTCTGCTTAATTGATCTTCAATATTATTGGAAATGTGCTCAAATCAATTAAAACATTTGTTTGACAGATTTATTAGGCAAAAACTTATGTTGTTCAATTATCAAAGTGTTGTTGGCATAAAAAAATTACATTATTATATAAACATCTTTTAAATAACAAGGCAAGAGTGTGTAAAACTAAAAGTGACCTATAGTCACTAAGTAAATTTCTAGATCCTATCGGAAAATAGATGTAACTATAACAAATTTGAGAAACAGTAAAAGTAGTAGTAGTTGTAATAATAATAGTAGTAACAATATATATATATATATATATATATATATATATTGTACCGAGACAAAGTCGGTACAGGTATATACGCACACACACGAGCAATGTAAACACTCTATATTTTTTTCTCTTCTTTCACTTTCAACTTATGATAAAAAATAAATGTAGTTTTCTTTCAATGCGTTATAAAATACACTGTAAAATAAAATGTTAATATTTCTGATTAAATAGTTAAGGCTTTCAGATAATCTACTATAGTAATACTCTCTAAAAAGAAAATAAAAGAAAAAAAATAAAATAAATAAAATGTAAAGTACTACTAATATACCATTTTTAATCTCAATAAGTGATTTCTACTTGTATATGCCGTGGGGGTAATTAAAAGGGGTTCGTTTTAGATTATAACTGTAGTGAAAGTTAAAAGCTTATAGAAGTGATTTTGAGACAGATTAAATGCTCGACTTTTAAAATAATGTAAGTTAAATTGTTCTCTTAAAACACGCACACATGTATGCATAAAAGGTGTGAATAAGTATGAATTCTTTCTAACTGAGATTGTAATATGAGATTGCATAAACCTAAGATTGCCTCAAGCATATGGATTGAGTGGACATTACGTAGGACACGGACCCCAACGACAACTCAAAGAATATTGAACTCTGGGTGGAGATTCGATCCTCAGATAATAACCAACCCATATAAATATGAATCTAAATCTAGAGAAAAGGTCTTTTTACACCCCTTTTTTTGTGTTGCTCGTATTTATGCTTATGCTTATAGTTTTTTCCTAGATTCCTCCGGAAGCTACAACTAGAACTTTTCTTTTTTTTTTGCGATCCGGTTTATCCAATATGATCACTGTGAAATTAACATTTAGAGCGTCGATCGTCATGATGGGCTAGAAAACCCTTCAGTGATTGACCGACGCTCTGCCGCCAGAACATCTCCACAGCTATGAATGATCAACAACAGTACCATCCGAACATAGTGCTCCAATCAGTCTAAGGACGTTGTTCCGTTTAATATACAAGAATCGTCCAAACATATTACGCTGAACTTATGTGAAATGAATAACCATGTATTATGGAAACATCATCTATCAGGTTCGAACCCTCACCAAATTAGAAGCAGCAGAAGACTAAGCAAAATCCTAGGTAAACATTTTTTTTTTATAATGCTTCCATTCATTCTTTACGTAAACTTAAAAGGCAATCTCATAATTAATTAAATTCGACTTTCGTAAATCAAATATATAATGACCCATAATCTCTCATATTTAAATCTTATTATTTTAGTCTCAACTTTCGTAAATAAAAATATCAGACGCTACATAGTCCATCATATTTAAATCTTAGGACTTTTCCAGTTATGAACTTTGATCCTAATTATTATTTTCTTTCGCAGATAAACTGTAACACACACCTACTTTCAAAATGTAAAAAGAGGAAATATATTTTATCAGCCATGTTTATTATGCATAATATGTTCTTTTCTGTGCGAGTGCGAGAATGCGCATATGTGCGTGCAAATAAAGCTATTAATCAATGTTTCATTTTTTTATAATCAATAAATTTTTTTTTGATTTAAACTAGTCGAGCATTCCTCAAATCATTTTCTATAATTAAATATATATTTTTTTTGAAGTTATTATTATTGTTAGCATTTATTCATGCAATTAATTATTTTACTTTTAAATTTGTCTTTCTTATATTTTTCTTTTTTTGTTTTTATTTCTTTTAAATTTCATTCATAAACATCGTGCCGTAAGTCACGATGTTTACTTATTATGTAGTTAACATAGGTTTAAGAGTTGGGAGGGCCTATTATTAATAAATATATGTAAATGTCAGTAGAGCCAGTATAAATAATTCTATTGGACTGTATGATAAAGGGGGGATGATATTATAAGCGTCTAGTTGTTTATTCTAATGATGCCTCAACCGAACATTCTTAGTAGTTAGAAATAACCAATGATCCCGTCCAATGCTTGGACCGATCTGCTAATCAACCGATCTTCTTATCCATTGGTTAAGATTGTGTCATTTACCAGAATAATAGTCTTGGAGGCAATCACATCGCGACCCTGAGTGACCCCTATTGGTCCATGCTGGGAGTTCGAGCTTAAGGGCAGGGATTAGACTTCAAAATCGTTTTGATATGACGTAAGGTGATGCGAGAAATTAAATTGTGAATCAAATCATCGTATCTGGCGCCCTCTTGTGTTGATAATGAACAACTATTGATATAAGAAAAAATAAATAAATCTTTACGCTGTATCATGTTTGTTTTGGAGCTCACAATCCCTTTTTAGGAACGGTTTAAATAGGGAGCCGGTGAAAGGGGCAAAGGGGACGGTAGACAAATGGCGCTTCCAAATGTGAGGCTAATATAAATAATGTTTCGGAGAGAAGCAAATCAAGACATTAGCCAAAAGCGGCCGAACCTCGTGAAAGACGCAAAACTGAAAAGAAGAAAAAAAAATTTTTTTTTTTTCACGTAAACGAAAGTTTGGACGAATAGAAAGGGAAGGAAAAGGGAGAAAAGGAAAATAACAAATGGAACAAAATACAGCGATTCACAATATCGCAAATCTTTTAATAAAACACTTGGAGCCGGAGCGAAATAAATAAAAAAAAAAAACATAGCGGGAGATGGGGGCACGGACGTCGATTAATCACTTCTTATCATAAATAAAAAAAAAAAGAAAAAGGAAAAAAATCACGTTCCTTTAAGCATCAACAAAAAGTTGTAACATTTTAAATATAAATAGAGAGAGGAAAGGAAGGGAAGGAAAAAAGGGAAAAATTTTTTTTCCTTTATTAAATCATAAATGGACAGCAATAACGATACTGCATGGGAGGAGACAGGGGAGAGCCCTATAACGTTCAAAAAGATAGATGTTAAAGAAGAGGCTGAATCAGAAATAAAAATGCTTCTTAAAATGATGAGCCAAATGATGATAGAGATGAGGGAAGATAGGGAAGAAAGAAGGAAGAGAGAAGAGTACAGAGAAGAAGAAAGAAGGAAAAGGGAAGAGGACAGAGAAGAAGAAAGAAGGAAGAGAGAAGAGGACAGAGAAGAAGAAAGAAGGAAAGAGAGAAAGGAGGAGAGAGGGGAATTCATTAGGGAGATACGAAAATTATTGAAGGGAAACACAGGAGAGTCAGAGGAGGACCAGAGCAAAGAGGAAGAAATAAAGATTGACGAGGTAAAAATGGAGATTACCTCAATAAAAATAGAGATCGGTGCAGCAAAAGCCGAAATAGAAGAAACGAAGACTGAAGTGATAACAGCAAAGGCAGAGTTGGAAGACGTAAGACAAAAGGTGGACGCGATAAATAGAAAGGTAGAAGGAATCGAGCCACAACAGAACGTACCGAGAGAAATTATGGCCAAACGTCTGGAGGAGTTGGAAAAGAAATTTGAACTGAGAATAAACCTGCGGGAACCGAGCCAGTCGTGGGCCGAAAGGCAAATAAAAATTGAGATCTTCAGGGCAGGTGAAAACGAGAGTCCGATGGACCACATGGAGAGCGCCCGGAACCTGTTTTCTGAGCCCTCAAAGCCGGCCAGACAAAATCAATATTGCCAGCACATACCTGCAAGGGCCAGCTAGAGATTGGTGGTGAACGATCGAGTTTAAGCCCAGATCGTTCGTAGAATATCGAGAAGAGATCCTACGAAGCTTTTGGAACGCTACCAGACAAGAGGGGATCTACTTTCACATCACCAATGAAAAATACGGGCTCAAACCTAACGAGACGATAACGCAGTTCTATTACAGGCAGGTGGCCGGCCTCCAGCAGCTACCGGCATATCACATGATGGAGGAGCAAATCATCTCGACCATTAGACACAACATGCCAACAGACATCAGGCAGATGATGCTAAGCAGGGATGACGGGGGCATCCACAAGATGGGGGATGCCATAGCCAAGTTCGAGCGAGCGGAAGGACGGGAAAGGCATATAGAGAGGCCGGGACAGGAACCATATAGAAGAAAGCTACCACCAGATCGATACTGATGAAAAATTAGTCTAAAAACACGTTGACGAACATGGATTTGCCACAGGAATACGATTACCGGAGTACGCTTTATAAACAACGGTAACTGAAGGAAAATGACCTCGGACCGGAAAGGACTTACACATCGCATCGCATCATACAATAACAAGGGGGGAAGGGGGGTTGATAAAACATTATTTTAAACCAAAGCAGACCGCAGATAACTAAACACGAAAAAAAAAAAAATATATAATTTAAAGAGAGAAAAGGAATAAATGTCATAACTCTTCTAAAGAAAACTATTCGAGGTAAATAAGTTAATATTTCTGAAAGCCAGTTTAAAAAAAAAAAAAAAAAAAGAGAGAACGTCGCCCGCCTTCGACTAAAATATATGTTGCTCAAAAACACGCGGAGAAAGGAAGCGGATGCCGCCTAAAGAAAGAAAGAAAAGCCGGATCGCGAGAGTGCGCTATTATTGTTCCTTCCCTCAATATTTCCTATTGTGCTAGGAGGTACAGAGCTCGGATATTTTGAATGCTTATTGTTCTATAACTCAGATTATTCGCTACCTCGTAAATGTTGTCGTATTTTGCAGAGGGGACTTCGGAAATGACCATCCTCCTGCCTTCCATTAGATAGACCGTAAGAGAATGCCTATATGTTCGTAACCTTGCATCGCGGGACTTCGGAAAGGTCCATCCCCATGCCAACCTTCCACCCGGGGTGCCTGTACCAGACTGGGCAAGATATCTCCAATTATGGCATGCCCGCTCTTCGTAAAAAAAAAAAAAAGGGAGGAAAAAAAGAATTTTTTTTGAGTTTAGTTCGCAAATGTCAAGTGTCAATCCGAGCCTGACCACATGACCTGCCACTTCGTTTCTTTATATGAGGGGGAGTTGAACTGTAGGATAGTCGGCTAAAATAAATGATTAAAAATCACACAAAGCGGGGTCAAAAATAAGGAATTTTATTGTGAAAATTAAAATGCCAAGCCGCGCATTTTAATTTTTTTTAGGCGGATCGCGGGGATATGTACCGAGACAAAGTCGGTACAGGTATATACGCACACACACGAGCAATGTAAACACTCTATATTTTTTTCTCTTCTTTCACTTTCAACTTATGATAAAAAATAAATGTAGTTTTCTTTCAATGCGTTATAAAATACACTGTAAAATAAAATGTTAATATTTCTGATTAAATAGTTAAGGCTTTCAGATAATCTACTATAGTAATACTCTCTAAAAAGAAAATAAAAGAAAAAAAATAAAATAAATAAAATGTAAAGTACTACTAAGATACCATTTTTAATCTCAATAAGTGATTTCTACTTGTATATGCCGCGGGGGTAATTAAAAGGGGTTCGTTTTAGATTATAACTGTAGTGAAAGTTAAAAGCTTATAGAAGTGATTTTGAGACAGATTAAATGCTCGACTTTTAAAATAATGTAAGTTAAATTGTTCTCTTAAAACACGCACACATGTATGCATAAAAGGTGTGAATAAGTATGAATTCTTTCTAACTGAGATTGTAATATGAGATTGCATAAACCTAAGATTGCCTCAAGCATATGGATTGAGTGGACATTACGTAGGACACGGACCCCAACGACAACTCAAAGAATATTGAACTCTGGGTGGAGATTCGATCCTCAGATAATAACCAACCCATATAAATATGAATCTAAATCTAGAGAAAAAGTCTTTTTACACCCCTTTTTTGTGTTGCTCGTATTTATGCTTATGCTTATAGTTTTTTCCTAGATTCCTCCGGAAGCTACAACTAGAACTTTTCTTTTTTTTTTGCGATCCGGTTTATCCAATATGATCACTGTGAAATTAACATTTAGAGCATCGATCATCATGATGGGCTAGAAAACCCTTCAGTGATTGACCGACGCTCTGCCGCCAGAACATCTCCACAGCTATGAATGATCAACAACAGTACCATCCGAACATAGTGCTCCAATCAGTCTAAGGACGTTGTTCCGTTTAATATACAAGAATCATCCAAACATATTACGCTGAACTTATGTGAAATGAATAACCATGTATTATGGAAACATCATCTATCAGGTTCGAACCCTCACCAAATTAGAAGCAGCAGAAGACTAAGCAAAATCCTAGGTAAACATTTTTTTTTATATAATGCTTCCATTCATTCTTTACGTAAACTTAAAAGGCAATCTCATAATTAATTAAATTCGACTTTCATAAATCAAATATACAATGACCTGTAATCTCTCATATTTAAATCTTATTATTTTAGTCTCAACTTTCGTAAATAAAAATATCAGACGCTACATAGTCCATCATATTTAAATCTTAGGACTTTTCCAGTTATGAACTTTGATCCTAATTATTATTTTCTTTCACAGATAAACTGTAACACACACCTACTTTCAAAATGTAAAAAGAGGAAATATATTTTATCAGCCATGTTTATTATGCATAATATGTTCTTTTCTGTGCGAGTGCGAGAATGCGCGTATGTGCGTGCAAATAAAGCTATTAATCAATGTTTCATTTTTTTATAATCAATAAATTTTTTTTGATTTAAACTAGTCGAGCATTCCTCAAATCATTTTCTATAATTAAATATATATATTTTTTTTGAAGTTATTATTATTGTTAGCATTTATTCATGCAATTAATTATTTTACTTTTAAATTTGTCTTTCTTATATTTTTCTTTTTGTTTTTATTTCTTTTAAATTTCATTCATAAACATCGTGCCGTAAGTCACGATGTTTACTTATTATGTAGTTAACATAGGTTTAAGAGTTGGGAGGGCCTATTATTAATAAATATATGTAAATGTCAGTAGAGCCAGTATGAATAATTCTATTGGACTGCATGATAAAGGGGGGATGATATTATAAGCGTCTAGTTGTTTATTCTAATGATGCCTCAACCGAACATTCTTAGTAGTTAGAAATAACCAATGATCCCGTCCAATGCTTGGACCGATCTGCTAATCAACCGATCTTCTTATCCATTGGTTAAGATTGTGTCATTTACCAGAATAATAGTCTTGGAGGCAATCACATCGCGACCCTGAGTGACCCCTATTGGTCCATGCTGGGAGTTCGAGCTTAAGGGCAGGGATTAGACTTCAAAATCGTTTTGATATGACGTAAGGTGATGCGAGAAATTAAATTGTGAATCAAATCATCGTATCTGGCGCCCTCTTGTGTTGATAATGAACAACTATTGATATAAGAAAAAATAAATAAATCTTTACGCTGTATCATGTTTGTTTTGGAGCTCACAATCCCTTTTTAGGAACGGTTTAAATAGGGAGCCGGTGAAAGGGGCAAAGGGGACGGTAGAATATATATATATATATATATATATCAATGTAATTCTGAAGAATGGAGTCAATTTGTTCAGAATCATTGATCATTGTTAACAGGCTCTGGTATTTCATAGTTTAGGGGTGCTTCGGACCCAGGTCTGATAGGGTAGAGATCTGTTTTATTCATTTTCCAATAAATTGATGAAATAATTAAGGATTTTGAGTTACATTTTCATTCAAAAATTCAATTGGAATTGGGTTACTCAACATTGATTTGGAAAGCAATGTGGTAATGGTGTCATCACATGACTGAAGGAAGCTTGTCACTAATATTGCCAGTTCAGGGTTTTGGGATCTGGAACTTCAGTCAAACATATACTTGGTTTTTAATTTTGTTGTAGCAAATTCCAATTTTTGTTTGAGGGAAAAGTGGAGGAAAAAGAAAATTCAATTTTGGGTTCCTCCAAGGATAGTTCACTTTTTCATAAACAAGGTGGAAAGCTGGGCTGGTGGAAAAGAGAAAAAACTGCCTTCAGATGCCTTTTTCAGTTTCCACTTTGTTGATGATTTGCTTCTAATTTTGTGTTGCATTTTATATTTAAATGTTAATTGAGATTTAAAGAGGTTTGGAAAAAAGAAGCCAGCACATGACCAGTGTCTATTGATAGTGGTGCAAGCATGCAATTTCAAGGTACAAGGGTTGGCCAAGTGTGTGCTGGTTTTTATTGTTATTGTGGTAAACTTTGAACTTTGTGTAGTGATGGAAATTTGATCTCAGATTCCCATGCATTTGGTTCACTTTCTCACAACTGGGTTAATAAGCTAAGTTTTTTGTTTATAAAGTGCTCATACTTTGGGATTGCAAGTTGGAAGGTTATATACCTTTTTCAGTTTTCAATCAGTTGATAAATTATGTCAAGTTGTGTGTTCATATTTTTCATTCAAATTTTCAGTTCAAATTTGGTTACAAATGATGGTTACAGGAAGCATAAGACATTTCCAATGCCAATCCTGAGCATGGACTTCTGTCCAGCTTTCACCTTGTCTCCCTATGTCTAACCCTTTATTTATGAATCTCACTTTTGAATCATATCAAAAGCCTCACTCAGCCTCACCTCTGGCATATCCAGCCCTGGGTATGGTTTACGACCAGCCTGCCATAGACTCCAGGTCATCAATTGCAACCAACTCTAGCATGACTGTGCCACCACCATCCACTGGAAATCTGGACTCTCTACCCATGGATCTCATACTTAAACTTTCTCAAGGGCCTTTTCCAGATTCCATGTCTAACACATATCTAAGTCCAGAATCTGACCAACCTATCAAATACAACAATTGAAATCAGATCTAAAATAGCTGTATCATTGCCCCTCTCTGGAATGCTCATTTTTTCAGGTGTGCCAGAGGACAGGCATTGATTGGCAGAGCCTTATCACCAATTATGAAAGCAATTTCCTATACCCCATGTCCATACCAGCATATCTCCAATAAAAACAAAAGAAAGCCTGATCATCCAAAGAAAATTTGGCACTGTAAAAAGTTAAAAATAACTGACATTAATTTAATACCAGTGTCTGAAGGCCTCACAGACAATTGTCTCAGTCCTATAATAATTACTAATCTTTCACTTATGTTACCCTGGCAATCCAATCACATTATAAAACTCAACCTGGTTTGCATGTGTAAATACAGCAATCCAGAACATGTAAAATTCATGTAATGTTGTGTAAATCAATAAATCAACTTTTTTATATATGTAAACATATAACTACAGATTGCACATGTACCCACAGCAATCCAAACTATAAAAAACTCTTATACCTAATTCACTGCTTGTAAAAATTCTTCCAGTCCTGGATAAATCAATTTTTACATATATAAACCTGAAACTACTGATTGCTAATATAACTGAAGCAATTCAAGCTATGTAAAACCCTTGTAACTAATCCAGAGCATGTAAAAATTCTTGTAATCTTATGTAGATCAATAAATCAACTTTTATATACATAAATATACACCTACAAATTTCCTATGAAACCACAAAAATCTAAACTTTGTAAAACCCTTGTAACTAATTCACAGCATGTAAAAATTTCTGTATTCTTGTATAAATTAATGTTTACATACTTACAACTACAGATTGACCATGTATGCCACTGCAATCCAAGCTATGTCAAATCCTTGCATCTAATCCACAGCATGAAAAAAATTATGTGTAAATGAATCAATCAACTTTTATATATATTTAAGTCTACAATTGTGGATTGCCCATGTAAACACAGCAATCCAAGCTATGTAAAACCTTTGCAACTTTCTAAGATAAATAAAGCTTATCATTGAAATATAATAATAATAATAATAATAATAATAATAATAATAATAATAATAATAATAATAATAATAATAATAATAATAATAATAATAATAATAATCATCATCATCATCATCATCATCATCATCAATATCATCATTATTATCATCATTTTTTCATGTTTAAATTACCATTCATAATTGATAAATAAATAATACACCCTTTTTACTTTTCAAAGTTTGATAATACATCTTAGGATAATTTTAATCATAATAAAAAGTTTCACTTAATTTCATTTTGCTTGATGCGTGTAACCTAACAGAGACAGAAAAAAGAAGAGAATGTTTTTGAAACTGCTATTAAAATTTCCAATTGAATGTTAAAAATCTAAAAGAAAAAACAGCAATGCCTTTTAATGAATAAAATCTGTACAATACTACAATTATAATTACTTACACACACACACATACATATATATATAATCAAAACAATACAATAATTAATACAGTAAAAAATATATACCACAATTTAATTTATGTCTTATGTCAAAACTTGATTACTACGATAAAGTTTTAATCCAAATGGAAAAGCTCAAATTTAAAAAGGTTGGAAAAATAAACATTGAAAATTTATGTGTAAGGTTTATTGATGATATTTTAAAAAAAGCTAAAAAGAATAAATATATAGATGCTCATACATATTATCGTCTTTATCCATCTGCTGCAATTTGTCCTAGGATTTTTTCGAATATTAAACTACATAAACAAGATAAACCTTTAAGATTAATGATTGACTTTGGTGGATCATTTTACTATGAAACTTGTAGATTTATAGAAACATTATTAAAAGATGTTCTTGGATTTGGAAAATATACTATTAGTTCATCGTTTGATTTTGTAAAGAAAATTCATAATATTAATATTAATGAAAATGATAGTATTTGTACATTTGATATATGTGAGATGTACGGTTCAATAGATAGATTAAAATCTATAAAAAAATATATTAGATGCTTTGATGTTAAAAAAAGTTGATGTTAAGAAAGTAAAATTTGTAAATGATGTATTATATTTTATTAATAAAAATATATATCCTATGTTTAACGAAAATTATTATAAAATGGATTACAGTTGGCCTATGGGTCTTCTGTAGTTTCACAAATATGTAGTTTTGTAGTATCAAGATATGAAGATATAATTCTTATTAATAATATATATTACCAAGGTATTAAAATTTATTACAGGTATGTTGATGATGTGTTTGTTTGTGAAAGTTTAGATATCATAAATTTGTTATTTAATAAATTAAATAGTTTAGAAGGTTTAAAATAGAGTAAATCTTTTGAAGAAAAAATGTCAATTAAATATTTAGATATTAAAGTTACTCGTAATAAAAATAAATTAGATTATTGTATGGTAATAAAAGATATTGAAAAAAGAGGATATATTCCTTGGTATTCAAATGTGCCAATAGTACATAAATTATTCGGTTTAAAATCATTTTTATTTAGGAATAATAAGTTATGTAAATATAGTTCTGATAAAATAAGTAACATAAATGTATTTACTATGGATTTGTTAAATATTGGATATGATCATAAATTAATTTATAATATTGTTACTAAGTTTAATAATAATAGTAATATTTTAAGTGCTATAGATATTGATAAAATAAAATATACTTGGATATCAATACCATTTATTTGTAATGGACAAGTAAAATTTATAAAACAGATATATAAAAATATATGTTGAGTCGCATTTTATACTATTCCTAATTTAAATAGATTAATAAATAATTCAAAAAATAGATGTAGTATTTTAAATCAAAGTTGTGCAATATATAAATGGCTGTTTGTTTGTGGAAAGGCATATATAGGTGAATCTCGATGTACATTGGAGAAAAGATCATTATATAAATGAGTACAAAAATCAAGACAAAAGAATATTAGAAATGATGACATATCACCATCAGTATTTTTTGACCATAAGGTAACTTGTAATTATGGTTTTGATTTTGATTTTAATAAAGTTAAGATTTTGTGTATTGAAAGAAATAATAATAAATGCAAAATTAAAGAAGCTATGTTAATAAAAAGTGAAAAGCAACATTTGATAAACAGACAGGCTGCCAATATAAAAATTAATGAATTGTGGGAAAACTGATGTATGACATATTACTTTTTGTTTAAATTTGTAATGGTTTTTTGTAATACAATTTGAATTTAGTTGATAATGACTACATAGATAGTTGAAAGTACTTCTATTAAATTGTGGTATATATTTGTTTTTAAAATATTTTTTATTGTATTAATTATTGTATTGTTTTGATTAATTATATATATATATATTATTATAATTGGAATACAAACATTGATTAATAATTTATTTATATATATATATATATATATATATACATAATGCCAGATTTATTTAAATATTTTTGAGATTTTTCAATCATTAATTATTATTTATATTAGTTTCTCAATGTTTCCACTTTTCCTAATTTATTTATTGTGTTATCTAAAATATAGTTACAACATGATGACATCTTTTACTTAATTTAAAAATTCTTTTTTATTTAAGTTAAAACCATTTCTAAGTGCTCTTATTTTAAATTAAACCTAATATTTATAATCCCTGTGCAGTTTATAAACTGATAAAGTGGCACATTCAAAAATTAAAGTTCCTTAAGCAATTCTTAGGTAAGTGAAGAAGAAACTCATTTGATCAAAAAGTGAAATCTTTGTTGCTCAATCTACCACTAGATAGCTCCAATGATCTATGAAAATTATTTTCTAAAATTTATTTTCTCATTACACTGAAATAAAAATGTTATTAGTAACTTTTATTTAAACACTATAGCAAATAAATGTTTATCTAAAATAGTTACTTTCTCTAAATATCTTGCTATAGTGACACCTACACTTTACCAGATGGAGTTTTAACTAATTGCTTGTAATATGTGGTAAAATGAAAATACATACAGAAAAGGTAGTTTTTTATTGATATTTAGCTTTATTATGCCTAATATGCTTTCAATATATTTTTACTATATCATATTCTTGATATATAGTGGTGTAACTAAATTTTTTTTAGTGATTACAAAAGATAATTTATTTTTAATCAAATTATTCTTAATTATAAAGCCAATATAAATTTAGTCCTGTAATTTTCTATATACAATCAAGTCATGGACTACAATGTATCAATATGCACAAATTCAATTATATGATATGCAAAAGAAGTGTGAATAAACAAACAAAAATGTAAAGCAAACAAAAACCACATTAAATATGTAAATTTTACAACATGCAAGCAGCCATTTTTCCATCTCTGTCTTTGGTATACAATCATATTAAAAAAATTGTAAGTGAATTTTACAATATCCCAACAGGCATTTTTCAGTCTCAGAGCTCTATCCCTGATCATGTTATTAATCAATTTTTTCAATTTATATTGTAAACACATTTTTTCTTTATTATCTTTTCCAAATTGAATCTGCAATATTTTGTGTAATAAAATATTTTCTAGCTATGAGTTTTAAAAAAATGTATGAATATACTTCAAGTTGATTGTACCTTAAAAACATCAAAACAATTAAATAAATTGTAGTTACAATTATTATGTTTAATATTTATTTCTAGAAATGCAGATGGTATTGAAATAAACTGAGAGAGTGCAAACCTCTCAAGCATTTAGCCAATCAGATCGCAAATACTGGGACAGAGAATTTAACAAGAAAAGAGCGGTTCCACTCTCTTCTTTACTTGTCTGTCTATATATCCAAGCCAGTCCAAAGTACTTAGATCTGCAAGCATGAATCTTAAATATCTTCACACATAACTCACTGAGTTCTAATTATAAACATACAGCGCGAAATCTTTCGATTTACTACGCAGTAGTTTTTAGATGTTATAACTTGCAGCAATATATGTAAATAATATTTATTTCTACAAATGCAGATGGTATTGAAATAAACTGAGAGAGTGCAAACCTCTCAAGTGTTTAGCCAATCAGATCACAAATACTGGGACAGAATTTAACAAGAAAAGAGCGGTTCCACTCTCTTCTTTACTTGTCTGTCTATATATCCAAGCCAGTCCAAAGTACTTAGATCTGCAAGCATAAATCTTAAATATCTTCACACTTACTTAACTCACTGAGTTCTAATTACAAACATACAGTGTGAAATCTTTCGATTTACTACATAGTAGTCTTTAGATGTTATAACTTGCAGCAATATATGTAAATAATATTTATTTCTACAAACACAGATGGTATTGAAATAAACTGAGAGAGTGCAAACCTCTCAAGCGTTTAGCCAATCACATTGCAAATACTGGGACAGAGAATTTAACAAGAAAAGAGCAGTTCCACTCTCTTCTTTACTTGTCTGTCTATATATCCAAGCTAGTCCAAAGTACTTAGATCTGCAAGCATGAATCTTAAATATCTTCACACTTAACTCACTGAGTTCTAATTATAAACATACAGCATGAAATCTTTCGATTTACTATGCAGTAGTTTTTAGATGTTATAACTTGCAGCAATATATGTAAATAATATTTATTTCTACAAACACAGATGGTATTGAAATAAACTGAGAGAGGGCAAACCTCTCAAGCATTTAGCCAATCAGATCACAAATACTGGGACAGAGAATTTAACAAGAAAAGAGTGGTTCCACTCTCTTCTGGAACCGCTCTTTTCTTGATAAATTCTCTGTCCCAGTATTTGCGATCTGATTGGCTAAATGCTTGAGAGGTTTGCACTCTCTCAGTTTATTATGTTTCTATAAGAGAAAAAAGTATTGGAAAGAAAAAGAATATCACAATGTATTTTTTTCTCATGTGTCATAGCATCAGCCGAGAAGCAAACTCACTAATCTGGGACAACTGCTAGTAAAGCAGCTGTCAATGACCTCTCGACCACCAATGAAAGTCAAATATTTCACTATTCATTTTATCTAAAAAATAAAAATAAAATAGAGTAAGCTTTTTTCTTCTTCTAATTTTTTCATTGCATTAATGTGTGAACACACATTTAGTAAAAAATATGTAAAGCTGTACCATCAATTTATTATTGATAATTTATATTATTATTTAAAACTTTTTGTTTATATTAAATCTTCATTCATGTATGCATATTCCTTAATAATGGTCAAACATAAATTTGTCCATAATGTTGTTTTCAATAAAGAAAATATTTATTATTTTTATATAGTTTTATTTCAATTGTGTTGAAACTATTATTATATATGCATATTGAAACAGTTGATCTTAAGTCAAGATCGAGTTTCATTATTCTACCACTTAACCCACATTTTACCCTGCTCCTTTTTGTCACATGTATATAAGTTATATGTGTATTTCTGAGAAGCGTCTATGAGATTTATAAATATAAATCTTAAATAAAAATTTTCTTTAATTATTTTAAATATTAACTTCAATAGATGCGACTCAGATATATACATATATTACAGGAGCATACATATAAAATTAAAAATATTATATAATGTAAATAATTTTGTATTTTTTAAGATTATATACATATTTTTTTATTTATATTTTTAATACTTTAAAATTATTTTTCTTCATATAATTACATAAAAATTCAAGATGGAAGATGCAACTGTTAACTGTCCAAGAGTAATTAAAAGGGCAGGAACATTAGTTTGTTTTTATGGTTTTAAAAGGAATTTTTAAATCAAAGTTAATGAAAGTAAAATTTAAAACAAAGCTAATTGATTTTAAGTTAATTTGTAACATTTTTATCAAATCTATTTCCAATCTGAAAATTGATTACAATTTATTTTTGGTGATTGCATCTCCAATAACAATAGAGAAAATATTTCTGTAGATTCAGGATTCCATTTGAGTTAAGAAGTTTAATTAAAAAGATTTTTTAAATAACTCAAAACTGGTATAAATAGGGCTAAAAATCTTTAGAGTTTGGTCAATAATCGCTAACTGGCTTCACATCTGTTTGATTTTTGAAATGGTTTTTTGGTAGAGGGACCTAAGCCAAATTTCCCTCCATCTTCAGCCTGGGTCTTTGCCATGCAGAGATGTAGCTCCTACCAATCAAAGAATGCCACCTTTCACAGAAGATTTGTCCATACTTCATCCCATAGAATTATGAGGTAATAAGCCCAAAGTCACTATAATTGCATTATCTGAATTCTAGCTAAAAACTCTTTAAAATTAAGGTCTCTTTATAATGAATCTCTTTTAAGCCACTAATTGGTGAGTATATTAAATTAATAATTATTTTCTTTGTATCAATTCTCTAATACCTAAATTAATCTCACTGTAAAATATTTCATCCAACTCATACTTAGCAAAACTCTCCATATAGTAGTGCCACCTTGTGCTAACAAGAGCAATCAATGGATGCCAGAAGGCTTGTGCATAAAATCCCTATCTAGTGCCTACTCATATGAGTAGGCACTAGATAGGGATTTTATGCACAAGCCTTCTGGCATCCATTGATTGCTCTTGTTAGCACAAGGTGGTCTTGTTAGCACAAGGTGGCACTACTATATTGAGTAGGCACTAGATAGGGATTTTATGCACAAGCCTTCTGGCATCTATTGATTGCTCTTGTTAGCACAAGGTGGTCTTGTTAGCACAAGGTGGCACTACTATATTGAGTAGGCACTAGATAGGGATTTTATGCACAAGCCTTCTGGCATCCATTGATTGCTCTTGTTAGCACAAGGTGGCACTACTATATGGAGAGTTTTGCTTTGTTTTGGATTGTTTAATAACAATTATTGTGCTAGTATGAGATAGTGATCATGTGATGTTTTGTGGTCCAACTCATACTTCTTATTATTCTTATAATTTAGTGTGGTTATAATTTAATTTTAATGATATTTTTATATTTTCACTTAATTTATATTTGTAAATGCCATTCAAACCCAGTCTTACAAACTTCTTCTATATCCCACTATGTAATAGAAAAGGGGGGGGGTGATTAATTATTTCATGTCTTTATTTCTAAATAGCTCATAAGATTGAGTTTGTCTTTTAAATGAATATATGCTTTTAAACAAAAACAACATAATTTATTCAAAATGTATAAATATTTTTCTAATCTGCAGTAGATCTTGGTATCTGTTAATTATTGACTTCTTTATTTCAATCATCATCACCAAAAGGCTGGTGACCAAATACTATTTTGTTATTTGCACTTTTAAGTGTGTGAATTTTAGTTTTTTTTTTTATATGTTAAACAAAATAGTATTGATTCAAGAAAGGGGAGAACTGCATGCTTAATTAATTATAGTTTTAGCTTCTGATAAATGACTTTATTTTACATTTATCATACATGGGTTATTATTTTAACATATCATTACATATTTATTAAACTACTTAAGGCTTTGTTTAGTATTTAAATCAAATGATTTTATATTCTTATAATAGCATTGCTGGCATATGACAGACATTATTAATGAGCCACATAAGGGCTTTGATCTGATTCACCCATATCTCTTTCCAGGGATTCATGATTGTCTTTATTTGTCATTCTTTTCCTCAAAGTATATATTTGTATATTGCTTGCATCTGTCTGTACCTCATTCCAGAAGATTCAAAGCCTTCCATCTTTTTTTAGTGTTTTCATTCATAAAAGGGTATAAGTCTACTCCATGGTACAAGCAGGTTAGTGTAGTTGAAGCTCTATATGGCTTTGCCATGATCCAGGCCCATAGCAACTTCCTACCAAACTTTTCTTTCTGTACTCCTCAGCCAAAAGGCTGGCACACCACTTTAAAATTGAAGAATGACATTTTTTCAGTCGAAGTTGCCATTTTCTCTTTCACTGACATGATGCTAGTATTGCGATTTTTTATAATTCATTTCATAGCCTGTTTAACAAGATAAATCATAATGATATGGAATAATGAAACATTTTTCTCTTTAAATTTCACTGGAGTTTTAGATCCAACCTCTTAAAGCTGCCCTCCCCTTTATTGAAATAAGCCATTCCCACATTTATAGAGTTTCACAATATTCAATTGTTAAATGTCGAAAATGTAGAATAAATAAATAAATGTTTTTAGTATACTTACAGATCAGAATGTTTCATTATTTAATTGTTATAACTAAATGCTATGAAGAAAATAAAGTTATGTATCAAATGCCAAAGGCATTATATTCAAGTTCTATAAACACTGAAACTCTATCTTGGCATCTTTATATGTGTTTTTATTTAAATGTATAAAATGTCCACCAACCAATCATATAAATCTGTTTTTGTAACCTTAAATAAAATCCGATTTCCAAATATACGTTCAGTATTGTAACTCCGCACTAAATTGATATCTGTTAAAATAAAAATAATTGACTCCAGTTTGTAAAATGTTTGTAATGAAAATAAAGTTTAAAATGCGTGAAGTTAATTATATATATATAAAATCATCTTGAATTTTGTCAAAATAAATATTCATATTTTTAAACTTAATCCAGTTGTTCAAATCTCATTAATATATTTATGTATGTTTTTACTTATATCTTGGGATCACTCAATCTTTCATCATCATCATCATCAGTTGAGTTCTCATGCAAACCATTGTAACACTGGGCCAGGAAGGAATGAATTCATGTGGTATCACAGTAGGTGTTGTCCATAGTATTATAGATTTGGGGAATGGGCAAACAGGTTAGAATTCATGATTGTTCCTGATTTGTGTATCTCAGGCATGTTTGGATTCAAGGTACTTTTGCTTAGATTCTAAATCTTGTTGGATGGACATACATTTTCAACCAGTACAATATTAAAAACATCTGTATTACATATGTGAGTGTTGAAAAGTATTGTACACTTGCAATTCAATATATGTGTATAGTGTATTCTAATCAATGTTTGTCCACAAGTAAAGTACAATGTGCATGAAAGGAGCATGAAACAAAATATTGTGGATATCACAGCTCCAATTTTTAAACAAATTTAAAAACTAAAATTTGACTGCTTTCTTAGAAATTAATTTATGCTTAGATAAAAGAAAATTATTATTAAAAATAGTTTTAAAAGAAAATGTGACAGTAATAAACTGTTCTTTTATTTGATGAAAATATGAAATATTAAAAAACAAAAAATATGGGAAAGTTGACATGAAAAAAAAATTACACTATTTCAAAAAAAAACAAACAATCACTTTGAATTAAAATAATCTATAAAATATGATTTTTAATCAAAAACAAGCTGAAAAATAACATTATTTATCTGCAAAAGATAAAAAAAATATCTCACTTTTAAAATTAATTAAAAACCTTCAGTAGATTAAATGCTTTTCTAAAAGCAAGTTCTTTATAATTTCTTATTTTTAGAATTGTGAATAGTCGAACAAAACTAATAACAATTTTTGTGTTTGTATATGTTTTTGTTTAAATGCAAAAAGTGGGTCTAGTGCAAGGATTTTAGGCACAGGGGGGTGGGAACATATAATAAAAAGCTCATAGATATTTTAAAAATATTGTTTTATTTAAAAATATAAATATATTACTTTACATTTAATTCTAAGGCAGTATATAATTTGCTTATACTGATTGATTTTATATATGTAAAGCAAATTACATACTGCCTTAGAATTACATATTGTTGGAAAATACATTACGTCTTAGTATAGGTTCAAGCTATTTCACCTCCTATTAATATATATGTATACATAATGTCTGATTGCATGAGAGGTATTGATCTAATTTCTACATGGGTATGACTATAATATTAAATTCAACAAGGACTTTGAGTATTCCATCATGGGTTTTTTAATGAAATGGATGGTTGAATAATTGTAAAGGTTGAGAAGATTGAATCTGGTCCATTAAAGTTTGAAGAATTGCTATCTTAATATAAACCAAGCACTGATTGCATATATGTGTAAGAGATTATGAACTGGCCAACTGATGAGTGCAGGTTTTGCACAAAATATGTATATTGGGAATCATGTATTCTATTTGCATGGGTATGGTCATGTGTATTGATTGCTTGAGATAGAGTGGAGAATGAATAGAGTGAAAAATCCTGAGTTCAAATCCTTCTATTCACTTTATATTTAGTATAAGTCATGTGAAATACTATTGGTTAAAATTTTTATTTATTTTGAATCTGAATTCCCCCTCCCTCCAACAAAAACAAACCCATTATCAAGAAAATATATATTTTTCCATTATATGTATTTTATTTGTTTACTCAAATATTAAAATTGTCCAAATTTATTACTTGCATTTGACATTAAATTTGATTAGAGCATTAGTTATGTAGTTGTATGTAGCTGAAAAAATCTAAACCTCCATGCAACCAGTGCTTGTACAGTTAAGTTACTTTGTATGTAGTAGTTATTGTAATCCTAAAAATTAGAGAGTTTTAGCAAAAAAAAAAAAAAAAAGGACAGAATTATATTTTGCAAGTGATAGCTCAGTTTGATTAATTTTTTGATTTTTGGAAAAGACAGTTCATGCAGGCCCCGAACCTTAATAAATGCATGAATCTTGTGCTATTACATTTTCTTGGGCTGCCTCTGGCTTTTACATAAATATAGACAATGTTCTTTCCACTGTATATCTGCATGGAAGACAATATTTGACACTTCTAATATATTATAATTCAGAATATTAAATGAGGTGATACAGTTTGATAGTTTTGTATAGGGATTACATTATTTGTTCCTTGTGGAATTAAATTTATAGTTACATATAATCTATAATAATTAAAGAAATTTTTAATTTTTGTATTTTAGTGCAATGATAGAATAACAGATTCTGGAATTTAAAGTCCTATATTCACACTCTGTTAAACTCCCAAGCAATAAATTGTGTATCTTTTTCAAACTAATCTACACCTGCAAATAGTGCATATTCTCGTCATATCCATGACTCGAATTCCAATCAAGGCTGAGTAAAATTTACAAATTGTTTCAGGTTATAAACTGGTCAATAAGTGGAGATCTAGTTATTTCTAGTTACAATCAATCAGAAAAAAATTACTAAACTCTTACTGCTTAGCTGACGCCAAGTCCAGTTAAAAAGTTCCCATTTTTTCATTGTTTAATTATATATAATGGATGTTGTTAAAATGCTATTGTTCTGCAGAGAGACATTTGAAAGTATTTTACCCTTTTTTTGGGTTTTATATATGTGAATGAATGCTTTGAAAGATTTTATTTTACATTAGCGCAAATTGAAAAAAAAATAAAAATGTAGCGATTGCTCAATTACTTTATCTTCTTTTAACCTGACATTCAAATCAACAATACAATTTTAAGATATTTACTGATAATTGAACGGATTTCCAAATAATATTCTGTCCGTAGCACATCCTGTTAACGATTCAATAAGTGATTTTTCGGCTCCGTCTTTACTGATTTCCTTTTTTGTTGTTTGTTGTATGGAACATAATTCCTTAGAATTAAATAACAAAAAGAAAAACCAAACTTGCAATAAATTTTATTTAATAAAAGAAATTAAAAATTATTATTGATCTTTCATGTAAAGATAGTACTTATATAAATGTACCAAAATAATAAATAATTTAAAAAAAACCCCACTGATCTAAATATTCTTAGGTGCAGAATAAAATAACTATCAGGTGTAATTTGGATTAATCAAAAGAGTTTTAATGAACATATTAACTATATAAAAATAGCATATACGGTATATTGTATAATTACATTTTGATATTCTGTCATTTTAAGCATGAATAGAAAACGTTGAAAGTATACTTAGTACAATAAAAGTTTATTTTTTTTTACAATTAAAATAACTAATTATAATCGAGTCCTAAGTACAATATATATATATATAATGTTTATTGCAGGACCTCTTTTGAACTGGTTTAAAAACAAACAAAAAAAAATCAGTTATTATCTCAAATCCCGTTATTTGTGCATATCTTTGCCTGTATTCATATATATTATTTTATTAAATATAATAAGAAAACTTCATGCAATAAATCATAAAAAAAATATTGTACCTTAAAACCAATAACAGTCGTGGCGCCAAGAAATGTATTTTTCTCCTTAAAATCACTGTATAAAAAATTCAATTTGTCATTTTAACGACTAGGAATGAATTCGGTCAGTTCTCTTAAGAATTACTTCGATCGAATCAATTCTGATAAGCTTCTTAAGACAAATGATTTGATTTCATGATTTTGTTTGACAGTTCAAACTCTTTTGTCATGTTTGCTTAACCATTAAGAGTTGGAGAAATTCAGATTTGTAAGTCATGTGACTAATTTTTTTTTTTTTAAGGAATGACTGCATTTTTTTTGTTCCAGAATAACGTAAGCATTTACATGTATTTTTTTTTAAATATAATCTTTTCTTAAACTTATAACTAAAGATGAACCATAGTGTTATTTCATCTATACATATATAAATCTCATCTCAGTGAAACCGTTGGGCTTAAGAATACATTTTGAACAATAGAAGCTATAACAGTTTTGTTAATAGTTAAATAAAAAATTTTAGTAAATTACTTTGCAGTTATTGTTTAATTACACTGCAATAAAAAATACAGTACTTCAAAGTTAACAATCTTGTGATTACTTACACAACGAAGATTAATACATTGTACAGGTTTACACCTGCATTTATATATGTGATATACGCGGGATTCGAACTTGGACTTTCACACGGCCCACAACTCTCAGTGCCATCTTATATTGCTGACCCATCTGATCACACACATATTGAAAATATAAATAATTACCAATATAGTATTCCGTGCTAAATCAGCACTCATCAGTTGGTCCAGATTACTATCTCCACCCATATATACAATCAGTGCTCAGCTTTATACTAAAGTCAGCAATATAAGATGGCATGAGAGTTATGGGTCGTGTGAAAGTCTGAGTTCGAATATCGAAGATTAGTAACACTTAAATAATAGTTTATTTTTTAATTTCTTCCGTAAGATACATAGCCGATCTATTAGGCTAATCCTTTATTTATAATTTCTGTTCTATTTTAAAATTTTCTTTTTTTTTTCTCCTTATAATCTCCTTTCTCCTCCAAACTTTCAAATTCAATTTTTTATTTTTATTTATAAACAAATATATAAATAAAATAAAAGGTAATATATTATGTCATCATATAATAATAAATAATACATATTTAAACGTATGTTTAAGTTGCTAGTAAAGAACAACAATAAATTCTTGCTGTTGTATGAACTCTCTCATTAGCATTATTTTTAATTGCGCAGGGGTAAATTATACACGCGTATACAGTCAATTTTTTCAGTTTACTTCTATTAAGCTCAGCAGTTGTTTGTAGTCATTTGAAACATTGATTGATCTCGACTTAATTTCAAAAGAACTAAATAGAATTATTATTAGCAAAAATTAGAAGTTTGAAAAATATGCGTGATAAAATGCCAAAGTAAATAACTTAAATAATGAAAAGAAACCGAAAGTCCCAATTATTTGTAGCAAAAGACCAAAATCAGTTTCTGGCTTAGAAATTGTTTCAGAATAGAGGTAATAATTTAGTCTATTTGAAAAATCTTAAAAAAAAAAAACAAAAAAAACGAAGTCAATGGAAAAAAAAGATAAACTATAAAACATCTCAAAACAATTTAAACTATAATAATATATTTCCTTCTTAAGAATTACCAAATACTTTCTCATTAAGTCAGAAAAAAAAATCAAAAAAAAAAAAAAATAACAACTTGGAGTAAAAGAGATAAAAATGATTAATGAAGATAGATTATATAACAAAGTGACTTGTAACTTGAGTATTAGTTGGCTATTGGAGAAAATGGTCATATGAAAATTTAGTAAAGGTAAATATGAAAAAAAAGGCAAAGTTCTTCATAAATATTATCATTTTATCTCAACTACTATGTAAAATGAAATTGATTCAAAAGACGATGAAATTATTATTTCCATCTGTATTTTTATATTGGACTATTTCTATCATCTAATATGCGTATTGAATGTCTTTAGAAAAAAATAACTTTATTTAAATATTCCAAATACATTCAACTGTTAGTAATAGCACATCAAACAGGTTAGTATATGCACAATGTTTCAAGAGGTATTATTCTCCCCTTTTCTTCAGGTGTTGCTGGCATGACCAGTGACAATACTAGCATGGAGTTTGAACCTGGACCCTTAGATTCTTGAGTATTGAATTTTAAGGTAACGCTTTAACCAATTGAGCCATTCTGCCAAAGGCAACAGTCTGTAGAAACTTTATATACTTATATATGAGGTTCCTCTTGATTTTTCCACTTTTTCATAAGAGCAAAGTTGATGAGTGGTTTCCATACATTATTTCATCATCATCATCATCATCAACAATTATTATCAATCCACTGCAGAATGAAGGTCTCTTCAAATTCAATCCATCTTCTTCGATCTTTAGCTTCACCCCTGCATACTTTCTTATTTCATCCATCCATCTCATACTAAGTTGGCTTATGGGATTTTTTTGCCATTATCATGTGAGCAGTTTTTTTATATTTTTGTCTTTGTACCTTTTCTTCTCTATCCAATATTTTTGTATTTTCCCAATTGAACTTGTTTGATGTGCCATTACTAACAGTTGAATGTATTTGGGTTATTTAAATAAAGTTATTTTTTTTCAAAATATTCACTACACATAGTAGATGATGGAAATAGTCCAATATAAAAGTACATCTAGAAAACCATCATCACAAACCTTCAGGAAAACATTCTTTCCATCTATTCTAAATATCATTATCATTATCTGTGCATACAACACACACACACACACACACACACACACATATATATATAATCAAAATATGAACATAACATAGATTGTGTAAAAAAAATTATCAACTACAAATATATTAACTACAAGAAACATATCTACATGAATGTATATAAAATTAGCTAATGAAAAATTAATGGAATAATACATATTAGATTGTTATAAACAGTTGTAATTAATTTTACATATAAAAAGAATGTCTCTATGTGCGCAATGTAAATTGGAATTTTAAAATAGTTCCATCACATTAAAAAGGACAAAAAATAATATTTGCTAAAAACATTTTCTATATAGTTTTTTATTATATGAACGCAATTATTACTGTTATATAAAGATATTTTACTTATTATTTTGTGTGATTTATTTAAATAAATGAAAAGGATTAAATTTCTCCAATTTTGATGATAGTTTAATATAAGTAATATAACTTTCTATTTTTAATTCAGCAAAATATGTATTTAGATTGTTGTTTTTATTATTTTGTGATTATATGTAGTTCTAAACTTTTTTTATGGCTATAATATTATTATATTGTAATAAAATATTTGTTTTGAAATAATATTTTAAAAAAGAAAGATTGGGCAGCAGCAAAGTAGAATTCATGTAAAAGTGGCATATATCCTTTCAATGGCCTTATTTTCCGACATTTATTTTGATAGTGTAGAATACAACATCACTCACTAATTGCTTTCCATTTGTTCAGCGTCTTTTAATCTTTCAAGAAATCGTTTGAAAAAATATTGTGATATTAATATTATAACTTATCTAGTATATATAGTAATTTAAAATACCTTTAATGTATAATTCAATCAAAATGATTTTAACTTTTCGTTTTCAGATAAGAACTTAATTTACAAACCTTTTTTTCTTTCTGAGGGATAAAGAACTAAAGTTATTTATAAATGTATATCTATTATTTATTTAATTATATAAATAATAGGTTGGCTTGCTATTAAAATTAAATAAATAAATAATCAAATGAATTCATTGCTCAAGAGGTTCTAAAATGTTCAAGCACCAAATGTAATGGAACAAGATGTGATCTGTGAATCTTAAATTCCAGAGACGGCCATTTTACTACAACCCAAAACCATGTAGAGAATTATAAGCTTTTATAAATGTAATAGAAAACACAGTTAAAATGCAAATGGTGGCAATCAGAAATTAATAAATAAATTCATAGAGGTAGAGAATTGTAAATATATATTTAATCTAAGCAAAAGGTAAAAAAAAAACAAAATTTTTTTCTTTCTAACTACTGATATTTTAAGTTTATCTTATTTTAGATTTAAATTCCATGTTTGTAAATTAATAGTTGTTTTTTTAAGCTTTAAGATATTGATATTTTATTTTATTCAGAAATTTTATAGGATCAATAAGGATTCTAACTGTATCAAGAAGTGATTATTTTTTACTTACATTTAGAATTAAGAGTTTTGTTAAACTGAGAACAGAAGTTAATTTGCTTAATTCTCCAATCATTTTTAATAAATAATAATCATATAGTTTATTACTGGGAGCTTAACAAGTTTGAGCATGGAAAGTGATCAAATTAGCCACAATCCTATGCAATTAAACTATGTTAGGCTATCTTCCATTATTGTAAAATTATTTCATTAACAAATATGCCTATGTAGGAGTCAAAGTGGATAATATGAAATTAGTTATTCAAGTAAAAATTCTTGATAAATTCAATAACCAATCTACTGCTGCTCTAGATATCAATCAAAGGTCAAAGCAGGAATAATATTACTAGTGGGGTCAGTGATGATAAATATGTGACTCCACTCTTACATTAATGAAACTTGAAAAGAACTATGCTGGTATACCTGGTCTCTAAAAGTTCAAAAGCATTCCAGAAAACATTACTGCTCATTATTATAAGTTTTGTTAAACTGAATAAATTAATAATTTACATGTATATATATTTGTGCTATATAAGTAGTCATAGTTGGGCTAATATAGAAATAAATGATTACATTCAATTTTTGTTTTCTGCTTCATGATTTCCAGATAATATCCAGTTAGTTTTTGTTTAATATTATTAATATGGATATAAAAGTTAAAAAAAAACAACTGAAACATATTTAAAATAATTGTTGCACAGCAAAATCCATCCAACATTTTCTCATAAAGAAACATTGAAAAAGACAATGCACATGTATATCCAATTGATGAGAGTTTGAACTGCTCTCCATGATTGTTTATTATCTTCTGTATAAGAATTTTCTAATGAATCCACAACTTTTATCAATGTAAATACAATCAATTACGCTAAAAACAATTCTAAAAATATTTCATAATTTAACATAGTGAAATCACATACCTAATATTGCTTGGTATTTTCAATTATCTACTATGTATTAATAATTATGTCTGCCTCTGATACCAGATTGTATTTTTGGAAGCTTTTAGTTTGCATTGTTTGCATTCTCAGTCAGTATTTTTTTTTCACCATAAGACTAAAAATTGACTTCTTTAAATATGCAGATCAGAAATCAATTTTAAGATTGTTCAGATTATTATTACTATTATTATTACTATTATTATTATTATTATTATTATTATTATTATTATTATTATTATTATTATTATTATTATTATTATTATTATTATTATTATTATTATTATTATTATTATTATTATTATTATTATTATTATTATTATTATTATTATTATTATTATTATTATTATTATTATTATTATTATTATTATTATTATTATTATTATTATTATTACTACTACTACTACTACTACTACTACTACTACTACTACTACTACTATTATTATTATTATTATTGTTGTTGTTGTTGTTGTTATTATTATTATTATTACTACTACTACTGTTAGTAGTATTACTACTATTACTATTATTATTATTATTACTATTACTACTACTACTACTGCTAGTGCTACTGCTGTTGCTGCTGCTACTGCTACTACTAATAATAATACTCCTACTTCTATGATTTCTATTTCTACTACTACTATTACTACTACTACTACTATTATTATGTTTCATTGATAAGTTTTGTTTACATGGGCAATCCACAGTTGTAGGTTTACATATATAAATATTGCTTTCTCCATGTTGTGGATTAGTTACAAGGGTTTTACCTAACTTGGGTTGCTATGGTATACATGGTCAATTTGTAATTATAGGTGCACATATGTAAAAGTTGATTTACACAAGATTACAGAAATTTTTACATGCTGTGGATTAATAACAAGGGTTTTACATAGCTTGGATTGCTGTGGTTACATAGACAATCCATAGATGTAGATTTATATATGTAAAAGTTGGTTTATTGACTTACACACAATTACAAGAATTTTTACATGTTGTGGATTATTTACGAGAGTTTTACATAGCTTGGATTGCTTTGAGCAATCTGTAATTGTAGATTTTTATATGTAAATGTTGATTTATCAATTTACCCAGGACTGGAACAATTTTTACAAGTAGTGGATTAGTTACAAATGGTTTACATAGTTAGGCTTGTTGTAGTTACATTGGGAATCTGTAGTTGTAGATTTACATATGTAAAAGTTGATATATTGTTTTACACAAGATTACATAAATTTTACATACTCTGGATTACTGTATTTACACATGCAAACCAGGTTTAGTTTTATATGTAGTTGGGTTGCCAGGGTAACATATGTGAGGGATTAGTGATTTTCAGGGAGTGTGCAATTGTTTTTGAGGGCTGCAGATGCTGATCTTAAATGAATGTGGTATTTTTGACTCTTTAGGATTCAGAATTTCTTTGGGTGATCAGGTTTTCTCTTGGTTTCATTGGGAATGAGTTGGATGGGTAGGAGGCATGGTGGGATTTGTTTTTATAATTGGTAAAATGGTTTTGTTAACTATGCTGTGCCTGTTTTCTGGTGCATTTGAATAGATGAGTATTTCTGAGGGGGTGGAGATACAGCTATGTTTAGAAATGGTTGCAATTGTTGAATTGGATAGGTTGGTCAGACTCTGGATTTATCTATGTTAGAGATGGAGACTGGGTAAGGCTTTTGATGAGATTTAAGTATGATCCATGGGTAGAGAGTCCACACTTCCAGAAGAGGGTGGTGGTACAGCTGTGTTAGGCAGTTTGTGGTAAGATGATCAGACTCTGGGGTTGGTTGTATTAGAAGTGAGACTGATGTAGTTTAAGTGTGAGATTCATAGATAGAGGATTCAGATATAGGGAGACAGGGTAAAAGCTGGGTAGCTGGCTAGTCTTGGCATTGGAAATGTCATGTTTTTTTGAAATTATTATTAGTAAATTGATTTAAATTGAAAATGTAAATTAAAAATATAACACAAAATAGGAAATAAATTATCAGTTGTTTGGAAATTAAAAAAAACAACTATTTTTTTTAACTTGTTATCCTAAGGTTTTGAGTACTTTATAAGCATAAAAAACTAGAGCTTGTTAATTTGTAGTGAGCAAAAGAACTGATTGCTGGAGAACTTGAGATCAAATTTTTATTACTAAACAAATATCAAAATTTACTAAAAATAATACTAAAAATAAGCATATGCTTTACTGACCTTTGGACTTTGAAACATTGCACTGATATTACAATCAATAGATACTGGTCATGTGTTGCTTTTTTTAAAAAAAATATTGTTAAGTAATTAGATTTTGATTGCAAAATTTGAATAAAAAATATAACACAAAATTATAAGTTATCAACTAATAGGAAATTAAAAAAGGTATATGAAGGTAGTTTTTTTTCTTCTGTTAGCCTAAGATTTTGAATACATTTTAAGTATTAAAAACACAGCCTGTAAACTTATTTGTGAGCAAGTGAACTGCTTCCTGGAAACTTGTAACTGTTTTTTTTTTTCCAAACAAAAATCGGAAATTACTACAATAAAATCTAATATAATATTATGTTTGACTTAACTTTGGGCATTGAAATTTTGAACTGGCAATATTGGCATCAGCCTTTTCTGATCATGTGATGACTTTGTCACCATACCGATTTCTAAATTATCATTAGTTATCTTGATTTTAATGGAAATTCTGAATGAAAAATGTAATGCAAAATTATTAATTAGTTATCAACACATTGGAATTTGAAGAAAATATATCAGGATCAGGTTTTTATTTTTTCAGGTCTTGATTTAAAGTAAATTTGGAGCATGAAAAATAAGAGCAAGTTAACATGGTTGTAGACAAATGGATTGCATTCTATGGAACAACTTCTGATTATTATTTATAGGTTTCCTGCAAAATTTCTGATGCAATATAGACAATTTATGTAGACTTTCCTTTTAATAATAAATTTGGTATTTGTTGATTGGACACACACACCACTTGATGGTGTGATTTATGTGCTAAAAACACATAAAAAGACCATTTACATGGCCGGACATATTTTTGTGGCCATGTGCTACATGTATATAACAGTTCTGTTGTACCACACATTGCAGGTCACGTTGTCACATTGCACTATATTATTTATGTGAATTTGCACACTTCACACTTTTTTATGGTGTCATGTGAGGGTGTGTGTCTTACAATTATGTATAAATTGTTAATTGTCAATAAAGTATTTTTTTTTATTGAAATCACATGATTTGACCAAGCAATAATTATTGGAGGATTTATACACTTCTGTAGTCAAGTTTCAAGGTGCAAAACCTTGTCAAAGGATATGTCTGAACAATACTTTGAAGTAGGTAAGGCATCAAAAAGCATATTCTTGATAACATCAACAAGACAAAGAACATGGCACAGAAAAACCTAGATGTTGTTTGATTCTCAAAGTTAACAACCAGTTTGTTCAAGCTATATATCTGCTATATTACTGTAGCTGTGAACAGCTGCTTTTTTTAATTTATTTATCTTTATACCAAAAAAAGAAACCATAAAAAGTGTTAAATTTGTTGATGCATACATTAATAATTAACTAGTATTAAGGAATTTAACTAAGATTTGGAATGTACTATGAATGATATGCAACACATTGATTATAATTTAATATATTTTACTTTTTAAATATAGATTAAATGAACATAAGTTCATTGAACAACACACATAGGTGTGTAACAATGATGAGCAAGTTTGAGAACAGAATATCATCTGTTGCACTGTAATTTAAAAGAGTTTATTACAAATTTAATAATCTATGGTCTATTCGTGACCAATTTACTATGCCCTCTCTATTATTTTTGTGGCAGTTAAGTCTGTGCAAGAACGATGATTTATCTCCATAACATTTAATAAAGATCATTCAATAAAACTTAATGACCTGCAATAGGTTCTTTATGAAGATTATATATGTATAAAACCAGACTACATATTCAGATCAATGCTACAATTTTATTACCTTATGGAGGGATGAACTGGAGCTTTGTAGTATGACTTCAGATACTACAGTGCTATATATATTATCAGAGATGTGTGCATCTCAAATGTGTAGTTACTCATAGGATTCAGTACTAAGTACTTGGTTCCTGTGGACCATATGACATGCTGTGAATTAATTGAACATATAGTTCGGTGATCGGAGCAGCTTATAAAATAATCTGGACCCTTGTGTTCCAGTTCTAAAGAAGAACTGCCTGAACTAAGTATATGGGGTGGCCATTAAAACCAGAAGCCCATTTATATAAGAAACACACAGCAAGGCATAAATGCACATATGGGCTTATTAAAGACAAATTAGCCATGATAAATATAATATTAACAAATAACTTAGGGTATGCAAAATTCTATAATTTTGTTCTGCAAAACTGCCAGTTCATAATTAGCACTCTTAAAACATGCAAAAGCGATACCTAAAGTAATCTAATTTATTGACAAATCTGCATAGTTTATACTATAATTCAAAAAAGGGCTAAAGAATATCTAGGACATAAGCAATACATATAATATGCTTTATAACTCATTTTTGCATTTATTAACTAATTTATTAACATGCAAACCTAATTCTAACAGCAATAATAATAATAATAATAATAATAATAATAATAATAATAATAATAAACTAAACATAATAGCTTAATGATTATATTTAGGTTTTCAGAGCAGAGATTTGTGTGTGTGTGCTAAAGAGTGAAATTATCAAATTATGATACAGCCTCTAATCATCTCCCCTTAAATTTTATTCATGGAATCAATATCGATTCTGAACTGGGCATAGCATAAATTATAAAGCAAACATATATAAAACAAATTAAAAAAGCATGACTGCAAATTAGCAAGTAATAGAATAATACATGAATAAGTTATTATTTAACAAGCATTTAGAGATTTAAAATTCAATTTAAAAAGCAGACAATTTTACAGGTATTATTTTATCAGAATTTTAAATTATTCTTGACAGATTTAAATTAGCTTTAATTATTAGAAAATTATTACAGTTTAGAAGTATGTGCACATTATAGATTAGTAGCTAGTTTAACTTTTAGATAATTTTTTAAAATTATTTTTAAAGAGCTCTGTGGGAAAGATTATTACCACATCTTCTTTGCTGAAGTGTTTCTGTGGCTATAGCAACATCATTCTTGGCCAGTCAGATCCATTCCTGATGTCTTCTTAGCAGTCTACTGCTCTCCCCATATATGGTATGGCCTTAACCACCAAGTCAATCATAGCAACTGGCAGTAAATCTATATCAAATTCTAAAAAAATGAACCCCCTCTACTTAAATTTTACAGTTATTTATATAAGAAAAATCAATAACTTGAGTGCCTTGTTTACAACATTCTACAAAATTTTCATCAATAATTTAAAATTCATAAAAATGAAACTTTTGGTCATTCCTTGGCTAAAACAATGATGTTTAAACAGGTCACTCTTTGTTCTAGTTTTTATTTTTAAAATACATTTAAAATTTTAATCCCAAGTTTTATTAACTGCTTACAATTGTTTTTCCAAAAATTTACAACTTTTTTATAAAAACAGATAACTTTTTAAAAGAGTTTAAGTTTGTAAACATTTTATTATATATGTGTGTGAGTCTATCACAAGAATTGAAATTTATATACTAATGCATTTAAATAAAGAGTTTTTAACTGAGAATATTTCAAATTTATATTAATTTAAAAGAGTTGTAATGCTTCTTTAAATCTATTGCATTATGGCTTCTCTTGCACATATATGTAAGTGGTTACACACATATAATAATGTTCACACAACTTAATTTAATTATATCATTTTATTAATTTTAAATTTATAACTGCATATACATTATATGAATACAGACATTAATATATTAAATGTGCACACATATCTGCACATACATGTAAATATATGTTATTACATATAAAAATAAATCATTCTGATTATATATGTGGACTGTGAGGGTTCAAACTGGTGGAAAAGATACTAACTACTATGGAACATAGTAGGTGAAATGAGATGATGGCTAAATAATACTGTTTCAAGCAGAACCAAAAAAAAAAGCATAATAAATTTTAAATTTGTTTATGTTATTTAAAAAAAAAGTGAAACCCCAAAAAAATTCAAAACCAAAAATACAACTGTAATAAGTTGAAAATTTGTTGATGTTAATAAGAAAAGAATACTAAGTTTTACATTTACAAAAAAAAGAACACCCCTCCTCCCCCCAAAAAAAACGTAATAAATTGTAAATTTGTTGATGTTAATAAAAAAAGATCTTTAAAAACTACAAATTCTGTGTTGATTGTTTTTGTTCTAAATTTGCTGAGGGTAATAAAAAAATAGTTAAAAAGTATAAATTCTGTGTTTGTTTTATTTTTATAAGAAAAAAAGACCCCCGCCCCAAAAAAAATGGCCTGGTAACATTAATATTTTATAGTTTTTGTATAGCAACAATGCCATTAAGTGGCGTGTGTGTCTAATCAACTATTATCTCATCTTCCATTATTGAAGTTTATTCTACATAACTTAATTCATTAAGAGTGTTTTGCTTGATGTCTTTATAGAATAAGTATTTAAATATATTCCTAATCTTTCTCTTTCAATGAAAATAGTTTATAAAATTTATAATGATATTAAAATCACAGAAGTTAAGAGCATTTAATATGAATTAAAAGCTGTTTTTTAATTATGCAATATTATATAATTTATGAAAGCATTAGGACGGTAAAAAGTAAGACAATTGAACAACTATCATATTAAATATTTATAATTTTTTATTTAGTGATCCAATGAAAGATCTGATCCAATATATAACTAAATTTTCTTTTATCAATTTGCAGATTAAAAAAAAAACATTGGAATTTATGTTAAATAAACATTAAAGCTTTCTTTGCCAAGCAGCTGGCCTGGGTTCACTTCCCAGAAAATGCATTTGACATATGGAAAAAAAACGCTTTCTTTTGCTTTATAGTCAGACAATGATATTTCATATTTATATCAAAAAATGTGAAAATCACATTACATTAAATTTTACTTATTTGATAAAGTGGCTTACTTTGAAACTATTATTGTGAATAAAGTATATTTTCTCTGATGACTCATTGCTATTTCTTTTTATAACTATTATTATTTTTTTTACTACTATGTAACTGTACGCCTTTCATGCAAATATAAATATTTTTTACAATTTTATGTGTTCCAAATATTTACGGCAAATTACCTTTTTTGCATGTATTTTTTATGCATTTATTGTAAATATGGTTTTAAATTGTATTGTATTCTAAAATTTACTTTAATAAAAAACTATTTAGCTTTTTATAGGTAATTATTTTATTATTGTAATTTAAAAAAAATTATAGTATATAAAAGTAAAAGAATGCGTTATTTTCAAGGCTGTTAAAACGTCAAAAGATAGTGGCCTAAACCTTTATCTATCTGTCCTGGTTTTCCTCTCTGGCTATAGATATTTTGATATAGATTTACCGACCAAAAGCTGACATCAAATTTTTTGAAAAATCACAACAAAAATCATATTTCTAACTGAAACCTAAAATAAATTCAACTCTTACCGATTTAAACTTGAACCCTATTCATGAATATGACAGACGAATACACTTATAAATTTAATTTTTACAATACTAATAAAGACTGACAATATTTTTCATCTATAAAAGAATATTGCCATAGAACAAACAACTAATTCTAAAATAGAATCTAAGTAAAATATATAAAAATATTCTTTTAACTTGGTTTAGCAAAATTAATTCAAAAGTTTTTGATTAATATTAGTTTTTGAAAAGTCAGAGCTGTTGTTATAAAAACATAAAAAAAAAAAAATTCTCGAATTTATACAGGAAGTTCACGCTTATGATCAAAATGATTGATAAAAAGATACGAAGCAAATAAAAAAAGATCGTCACTGTCCGGATATTTAACAAACCCCTTCCATCGGAATCACTCCTGCTCTACTAAGAATTCTTTTTCGCGAATTAATTCCACGTACTTTAACAATACAAAACAACATCTTTGATTCTTTTTCTTTATGAGCTTATTTCAGGAATTGAGCCTCGCTCATTTTTAGGATGAAAGAAGTTTGTTAGATTAAATAATCTACTATATAAGTTTTTCTGATTCCAAACTTCAAAATATGTAAACGTACTTTATTCATTTATATAAATGAGACAGAAAATAGGCATCCAAAATATTAATGTTTTCTTTTTTTAAATGTTTTGTTGGTAAGACGCTTTGGGAAGCTATTTCTTTCAAAAATAAATTCTGATGTCAAATATAAAAATTAACCCTTCTGGAACTAAATATATATTCGTGTGAATAGACTTGCAGATATAGATTTATTATTATTTATGACTTTTATTACTGTTTTATAATAATTATAAATACCATTTATTATCTCAATTATAAGTTATTTACAAATATATATATATATATATACTCTTTCCAATATATACATATGTTATCCCATGGATTAGAAATATAAATGACATTATCTAGTAACGTCCATGCATGATTTATGGTTCAATTTTACCAACTCTTTGATTTAGACAATCTTTCTATCAACTGGAATTATTATAAAAAATAATTGTAGAAGTGCTGCAACCATTGATATATGATGAGATTAAAGGTTCAGGGTCAGTAGAAACAAAACCAGAAAATTTAAAAATGAGATTGGAATGATAATGGGCAAGTAAAAAAAACAATAAAAAAATTAATAGTTATTTGGATTAACGAGTTTTAAAATCTTTTTCCAAGTAGAAAGATGTTTACATATATCATCATATTTGTTTGATACGAGTAAACTTTTTTCCACTTAGAAAAAATTTCAAAACACTTCTGCATTATGACAGATTTAATTGTTATCCTTGGTAGCATTTTATGTTAATATTCAACATTTGTTTTTATCATGAAACCATTATTATATATAAGAATTCAAAAAGTTACATTTGATTTGGTAGAAAAATACATAAACTAATAAATTTTAAATTGTGCTTTATGCAAAAAAAGTGAAGCTTAGTATTATTCTCTGAAAGCGTTCAGCCATATAATTTTTTTCTAATAATACTAAGCTTCACTTTTTTGTGTAAAGCACAATTTAAAACTTACCAGTCAAAAGTGAAGTAAAAACAAGGATTTTATTTCAATTATAAACAAATAAAATAGATTCAAAAATAATATATTTGAACTTTGTAAATATTGAAAAAGATGCTCTCATCATTGAACAATTTTAGTAGGAACAGAGTGACCAGAAAACACAAAAAAAATTTTTTTTGATTGAAAATTGTTTTCAAAATGTGTAAAGAATAAATTTTAATCTTTTATAAATCTACCAAATTTTCATTTAAAATATTAAAATTGCTTCATAATTTTTGATATATTTCAAAAGATCTTAACACAATGTTGGTAATGATGTATTAGCCAATAGTTTTATAAGGCAAAAAAAAAAACAAACCCACAACAGCATGATTATTTTGTTAAAGTTAGACTAGAAGTAACTATCTTCTATTTTTAAAAATAAAATGTATACATATAAAATAAAAATTAATAATTTATACTTTTTATTTTTATTAGTTATAATACAATTGTTGTTTAAATATAAACTTTGCAGAAAAAAAATCAAATTTTAGGTATTCAGAAAATGGTCATTTTGTAGAAACAGGCAAAACTCTCCATACAGTAGTGCCACTCTGTGCCAACCAGAGTAATCAATGGATTCCAAAAGGCTTGTGCATAAAATCCCCATTTATTGCCTACTCATCCAATATCCCCAGAATAGTTTCTGGCTTGTGGCCTTCATTAGTGAGGAGCCTTGGATCTGAGAGTATTGCATCTAGATCTTAGGATCTAATGCAACCCTCCAGAAACTAATTCTGGGGATATTGAATGAGTAGGCACTAGATGGGGATTTTATGCACAAGCCTTCTGGCATCCATTGATTACTCTAGTTGGCATAGGGTGGCACTACTGTATTGAAAGTTTTGCCTATTTAATAACAGTTATGTGCTAGCATAAGAAATGGTGATCATGTGATGTTTAGTGGTTTTAGTATTGTGGAAACTGATTACAAAAGACTATATCCATCAAACACATAGAGATTGAACTAAAATACTTCACCCTTGTCACTATTTAATTATACTTGTCTCTTGATTTTTTGAAATTAAAAAAATTCAATGTAATAAAGCACTCAGGTTTCTAATTTTTTTAAAAAATACCTCATTAGGTAGCTGTAAAAATGTATTGTAAAATAACTTTAAGAACAGTGTCTTTTCTGGTTTTATCTAACTAAAAGTCTCCATGTAAAAATGTAAGAAGGTTAAAGCACTTTAATTAAAGTAGATATTAGTTCATGTATTATTTTTTCTTAATTGTTATCATTCCACCATCACTTTTATATTGTAAACATTTCTGTTCTTGTTTCTATATTTGTTGAACTTTAACCTTGTCATATATTATTGTATTCAACATTTCTGTAATGTTCTCTTAATAATAACATTCATTAAACAATGACAGTCAGTGCAATTCAGCTAAAATGTTAATATGATTGTCATATGAATCTTATGCAGATAGAGCCAGATAATATGTCATTTAGATTTATAGCCTGTGAAAAGCTTCATTGTAACATACTTTAGTAATATCAATACATATACTTAAAGATTGTTTAATGACATTTCTAAACATGGTTAATGGTTTGTATGTAGAATCTGTGACCTAACCTAGTTAGACATATATAAATTATCCATAATAGGTATTTTATTGGACTGAGTATTATCTTCTTTTTTGAAAGATTCTGGACATGCTTTACCTGAGGCTCTAAAGATTCTTTACTTTTTAAAAATATATACATATAACTTATAACTGACATATTTCTTTTTCATAAACAGTTTTTTTAAACTAAATTATAGATCAGAACCTCTTGCGATCATGTTTTATTTATTAACTAAAAGATTTTAAGTGAAAATCAACTAGATACAAAACAAAAATATAATTATGTAGAACGAAATTAATTTTCTAGCCTTCACTATATGTTTTATTGTATAAATCTATGAGCACTCACCCATCAATAAAAGTTTTAAAAATACAAGTAAATGACTTGCTTAGAGTTTATTCTTATACATGCCAACCATTACTGAGCAAGCTTAATTCAAGGTTTGATTCTATTCTGTGTCTGGTATTTTAATTGACAACTAGAACAAACAGTGCAGGGTAGAATGTTAATTTTCTTCTACATAGTTACATATATATCCAGTACTAAACTATTAAGTTATATTTATTGTATACTAATATATGTTTAATCATAGATGATTAAACATGAGAAACTTTTTTCCTATGACTTATCAGCAAAAGTCGTTCAATTTAGCTGTCAATTGAAATATTAGGCACAGAATAAAATCAAGCCCTGAATTAAACATGATCAACAAGGATTGGCTTATATAAGAGTAAGCTCTAAGCACAAGTGATTCACTTGTGTTTTTAAAACCCTAACTGATAGGTGAGTGCACATAGATTTATACCCTAGAACAAACAGCACAGGTCAGAAGGTTAATTTCTTTCTATGTAATTGCATGTATATCTAGTGTTAACCTATTAACTTATATATATATATCAGAAAAATCCATAAATCACATCAAAAAACATGTACCATTAAAATGAAAAATGTTTTCATAAGATTGAGAGCCCCAGATTCAAGAATATTTATCATCAAAGTTTCTTTGACTTTTCTTTTTAATTTGTTTTTTTCCCATATAAGATAATCTCTACATTGTCAAATAATATTTTGAGAAATTTTCAGTTAATGAACATTAAAAACCAAGTTATATTAGCTATTTTTAATAAATCTTGTGTATTCAATTACTTTAACTATATAAATTTTATGACAACTGCAAAGAATTTTATAAACTATACCAGGAATACATTTATCATCAATTGACTCTTTTGTACTATTTAATAATAAATTTAAATCAAGGTCTTTCTTTCAAGCAATTTTTATACTGCCAAATAAATAGCTATTTTTATAAATCAATCTATAAATTGAAGATATAAATGATAAAGAAGTAATATTTCGTATTCTTATTTATATTTAAATTTCTATTAATATTAGACATATAGATATTTTTAATAAATGTAATATTCCTAATAAATTCATTCATTATAACTCAATTCATTATAATCAAAATCTAAGTGATTTCTTTGACTATAAGCATTATTTTCAATATTTTTAAGCCTTGTAATCCAATAACAAAAAATTAATAAAAACATTTTTTAATAAGTACAAGATTAATAAATATCAGACCTTATATTTTAAATTTTTTTATCTTTAATAAAATGACTAGATAGTAAACTATTATCAACCGTCTCAGTAGTCAAATCTAAAATATTTTACTTAATTTTATATGAGTTCTGTATAACACTGATATCTTCATATTTTTTAAAACTAATATTTTTCAAAATGATTCCTATGCAAAAAAAAAAAACTACAAATGGTAAACTAACATTATAGTATATAGCAAGATGAAGAAAACTCCCAAAATGGTAGCAGCACAATTATAATACCCAAAGTGACAAATTTATAATAAAATTGCTGATTTTACCTTAAATTGTTAATGTGCTCTATTTACATTAACTTTGCTTTTTTAGAAAATAGCATTATTAATCATTTTTCTGTTTCTTTAAAATTATTTGTTAGACATGTTAATGTCTGTTATTCAGAAAAATAAATTGAAATATTTTTTTGATAGATTGAATGCTTTATAATAATTTTACTATTGAATTGGGGGGTGGGGGATTTTTGACTTTATTAAGTTAAAAATTTTTGATTTAAGTGTTGGTAAGGTTGATAATTTTTACTTTATAGTCATTTTATTTAACACAAAAATTTAAAAAATATGACAAGACCTAACAGTGATCAAACCTTTCATTATGGAAAAAAATTGTTTATTAAATTTTTGTTATAAAAAGTAAAATATTTAACAATTTTGAAAATAATGCTTATACTCAAAGGAGACAACTTGCTTTTGATTATATTGAAATAGGTCATAATCATGAATTTATTACAAATATTATATTTAATAAAAATATGTCTGATATTAATAAAAATTTAAATATTAATGAGAATATAAAGTTAATTTCTATATCATTTAAGTCTTCAATTTATAGACTGGTTTACAAGAATAGTTATTTATTTGGTGATATGAAAGTTGCTTAGAAAAAGATCTTGATTTAATTTTATTATTAAATAGTTCAAAACAGCTAATTGATGGTTAAAATGTATTTCTGGTGTAGTTTATAAGATTCATTGCAGTTATCATAAAATTTATATGAATCAAAATAAACTGAATCTTTATGAAAGAATTAAAGTTCATAAAAATGGAGTTAGAAATAATTATCATAACACAGCTTTGTATATTCTTAAAATAAATGCAGAGGTTAACTTTAAAAAAAAAAATTAAAAAAGGACTCAAAGAAATTCTTATGATGAATTTTCTTGAACGTGAAACCATCAATCTTATCAAAACTCTCTTTGATAATACATGCAATCTTTTTTCAGTTTATATGTATATTAATGTTTTCTATCAAGTTGAATTTCATTTGATGAAACCATGGCCATGAGAGTAATTTAGCTTATGTTCAATGTTGTATGGTTTTTTTATATTATTCATTATTACTAGTTTAGTATTAGACAGTATTTATTTACACACACACATATATATATAAACACACACATATAATCATAAATGACATTATATATATATATATATATATCAATATATATGTGTATGGTTAGGTATTAATTGTATATGTTTAAATATTATAGCTCTGATGATGACTGCAGGGCAGTTGAAACTGTAAGCAAGAAGAAATAAATCATATGTTAAAATTGCACTATAAAGTGTTAATTAAGAAGTATATTGGTATATTATATACGTAATTAATCAATGCAAATAAGAAGAAGTGGAAAGAAATTTTAATACTTCAATATTTGTAGTAATATGTAATTATATGTTTAATATTTTACAAGGATATTAAAATGATTGATAGTAGCACTACTATAGGATTTTATATTATAAGGCCATGTGAAAGAAGATGTACAAAGATTTCTGTAAATTTGATGTTCAGGCTAATAAATATTATTGTCTAATTTGATTTATGTTATGTTTTTGGAATGCAAATGGAAGTAGGATTTATTTTTCATTAGAAAACAGATTATATACTAACCCTCATAAAAGTTATTGTTGCAGTTACTAAATGCTATTATTAGCAAAGTATTATTATAATGTGAGCATATATATATATATATATAAATAAATTTAAATGGATATATATTATCTAATTGCGCAATGAAAGACATTTTGCTTTTAAAATTGACGTGATTTTATTAGTTACAAGCTTTTATCAAATTCAAGACATTATTATATTAATAAATTAATAAATTGCAAAGTTGATTTTCATTATAAATAATATGTAATATTAATTAATGTTAGTGACATTAAAGCAAAAATAAATTGTCAACCGTAGACTTAGCACTATTAAAATGCTATAGCTTATTAAAGCAAATTATGATTTGAAAGTAAACGTATTTATGTGAGAGTGTGCCAAATTTATATAATGATTTTGAATCTTTAACCGATGCACTGAATTTATTTAGAAGTGTAAACTAATACCAGTAAATTATTCTTCCAGTTGTGTTAATTGTTTATTTATATTAATCTCGAATTCCATTATTTGATGGATTGTATTTTCCTGGTATCACTGATATTTTTGAATTTGGATATGAGAGCTAGGTAAAGTTTTTTAGCAATGTTCCACTTCTTTTTAAATTTATATAGGCATTGTTGCTGTTGTTTGTTTATTGTTGTTTTAAATAATTAATATTATTTTTGTAAATTAATAATAAGTCAAACATCATTTAATCATCTCATACATATGTAGTAAAATAAAGATTTTCAAAAGTGAAAAATCTTTTCCATTACATCCTTACTAATAATATAATTGTGTTAAAATCCAATCCGGGTGAAATGCTGGTACTATAATAATAACAATAAGAAATAAACACATATAAAGAAAAACTTAAGAAGTATATATTTGCATACATATAGGTATATTAAAAATTTTACGATATAATGTTATATTTTCCAGGCGTTGCATACATATGTTAGTATGCTTGGCAAAATGAGTTAGTCTTTTTTATTTTCAAAAGTAAATTTATTGCCTTTGAATACAAAAAGAAATAGTAGAGGAAATGCAAAGTGAAAAAATAAATAAATTGTCTTGAGTCATGGTGAGTATTCAGACAGTTTGAACAACATACACTCTTTTCAAGAGTCTTGTCATTTCTCTAAAATTGAGAGTTCGGCACCATTACCTGACAAAACATGAGCAGGGAAACCATACACATTCGCCAGCCTTCTGACTATTATAGGAGGGCTGATTCTTTGGCTTTCAATCGCCCAAAGTGGGCATACCTAACCATGGCCAGAGCATCTTAATGGCTTATGAAGAGTGACTTTCACACAGACTGTGAAGAAAACCCATCTGTGCTGAAGCAAAAACTATTCTGGCAACACCACAAGCTTCCAGATATCATTATAGATTCTTTTTTTATCATATATTTGTTTGGCTATTTTCAGTGCTATCTAAGCATTATAATCATAACTGAAGAAATAGTGAGATTGATTAAATAAAAAAATGAAGAAAAATATAATGTTCTCTCTCTCTCTCTTTTTTTTTATAACAAGTCTATTTTATTATTATTATTATTTTTTCCTAAGGAAAAAAAAATTGGAGGACTCGGGAGGATTTGAACCAACCCTCATATACAAATATATCACACTTGAAGAAGAGTGGAGAATAATACTACTTGAAACATTGTGTAATTACTAACCTGTATTGTCTATTTGTGTATTATTACTAACAAGTTCATGTATTTGGAAAGTTTAAATAAAGTTTAAATTTTTCGATACATTCAACATTGACTCATAAATGATGGAAATAGTCCAAAATATCACATCTTATAATATACCATCATTACAAACCTTCAGACATAAACTATGTAGTGACCTGTTATCTTTCAAGATAATGAATTTCCTTTTCCAATTATATAGATGCATCAATTAGTGCATAAGTATAAATGTACTCATACTGTTTCAATATTAAAAATTAAAAAAAAATAGAAAAGAATATAGTAATTAACAAAGAATATCATTGCTATCTACTACAGCAAAGATTCTTTCTTGAATTTTGTTTAATAAGTTGCTTTCAGTTATAGATGCATAATTATCAAAATCTCAATGAAGTTTTAGAATATCAAGAATTATGCAGATATGACTTTTATTGCCACTTAAAAAACAACAATAATATTTGACTCAGTTAATCAAAATATTTATGACTATGTCTAAAATTAATTGGATATCTATTCATTTTTATTAATATTAGACAATTTCTATTTGATAATATGAAAAAAGGTATTATTTCAGCTGATGGAAAATCTCAAGCATTTGAAGTTATAAAGAAATGTGAATTAACTCCAACTACTTATTTGAAAATATGGATGAATTTAAATATATCATTAGCTTTTTAATCAGAAAGGCAGATTTGAATTTAAGGTGTAAAATAAACTCCCATCGCAGCAGCTGCATTTAAAAAGTGAAAGGATATTTCATCACAGTAATATAATTACATTATCTAACTATTATTTTACTTAATTATTTCTATGGAAATAATATTTGAATCCTTCATAATGTTAGAGCTTAAAAGAATTTTATTTAAGGGTGCTATAGAATTCTAAAAGTACAATGACAAAATTATAACTAATAATTAAGAAGATCCCATTGGCATTGGACTGGTCATGTGAAGTGAATGAATAGTAACATCTTTTCTAGCAAAGTTTGTATGATGAATTTGAAAATAGTATGGATGGAGAGCCAGTTTGCATCAATACTTTAAAGGTTAACTTAAAGACTATTTAAAGAATCACAATATTAATTAGGGAAATATGGCTGATGATAGACAACAGTGAATTGCTACAGCTAAGGCAAATTAAAATATTTTTAAAAATAAAATTAGCCATAGAAATTAAAAAAGCAATCACTTATATAAAACAAAAACAGTGTTTAACATATGGTGATGCATTTATGTTTGACATATTAGTTTGTAAAATCATTACAAAAGTCAATTTTAATGTTTAATTTATTTTTATACATATATCTTTGTCAGTTTATGTTTTTAATCAGGTTTCAGAAGGACATTTTTACTTATAATTGATGTGCATTTGAAAAAAAAAAATTGTAAAAACAAGGAATTTTACATGAGTTACTTTGTTAAACTAACTTCTTAAAATTAATTGATAATAATGAACTGATCATTAAAATTTCTATATTTTTATTTAAATTGGAAGTTAATTATAAGAACTAATAACAATAAAAATATTTCTTAAAATTTATTTAACATTAAAGAAATATTTACAGTGAATAATATCTTTCAAAAAGTTTTGTGGAAAAAGAAAGTTGTCAGTTGATCAGACTTTTATGCCATGCCCATAATCTGTAATTCATATCTGGACTAAATAAAACCTATGCATTTTTCAGCATTCAGTAGACATAGAGATTTTTTCTGGTATTTATCCCAAAACTAATCTACTGAGAGGCCCAATATTAATCAATAAATGAAAATCTGACTATTCTTTACTATAGGATAAAACAACTATGAAGAAACAGTTACACACTCATAACAATGGAATCTGGAAAGCTCCTTTCACTATTCTTTATGCAGGATTTTTAGAGAAGTATTTACTCTGAAAAAACTATTTAAAAGTGTTGTTATCCAAGAGGTTATCACTATTGCCTTGCAAGCAAGTAGTTGGTTGCAGATGGTTGTGGTTTCACCTCCCATCTGATGCTATGGCATATGGAAAAAAAGTTGCTTTATATTTACAATATATATATATTAGTGATTTTTTTTTTTATATGCGTTTCTAATCTTTTTGCTAAATAACTTATTTGTAAGCTTATCACTTCTTAAAAAGTAAAAACAGAATTTAAACATTTACTTATTTGTAAAAAAAAAAATAGATGATATTTTTGAATAATGAAATTAATAAATAAAGTTAAGAAGAGTTTATGAAACAACATCTCCTATATTACAATTTATGGCTTTAGTTTATATGAGATTAATTTAATAATAAAACAGAAGTTATTAATTCAAATACATTCACAATTCAAAACTTGCTGAGTAATTGCCATTATAGGATTTGCATATATTTAAAAAAAAATTTAAACATTAAGGAAATTTTAATAAATGAATCATTTACGGTAAATAATTCAAATTTAGTGATGAAATTATTTAACTATTGGTGAAACTCAGTTGATATGGATTTCCTTTCATAATCCAAAAAAAGTGTTCCCATCACTCGCAATAGCAATTCTATTTCGAGTTTAAATAAGAAAGAATAAAACAAAACAGCATCATTTGAACTAAGGTTGCACTTTGTATAACATACTTAATTACCTTAATAAATATGTTAAAATCATATTTTTTAAAGTATTAAATGAAATTTAATTATGAGATATTTTTATTTATTTTTAATTAAATTTGATTCTGTTGGAAATTTAAAAAAAAAAAAAAAAGATATATCACTTTTATTTGAAATGCACTTTATTAATAGAAGTTTGAGTATACTATTTGTTGACTATTTTGATATTTATTACCTGTATCAGGTGATTGCATTTATTAAAATTTTTTATGCTTAATATATAATTAAATTACATATGCTATAATTTTGTTAAAAACACAATTAAATTCTGTACTTTGTTTTATTAAATTTTGCAACATTTCAAACATTGTTTCATTTTTTTTTTTTGTGAAATAAAAGTATTTCAAAATTGGAAAAATGTTATAAAAAATGTTTATTTTTATTCCCGTGCTTCTTAAAAAAACTAATAGTTTTAAATTATTTTATTGTTATTCTAATATTTACGATTAATTTACAATAAACTTATTACTCTTCAACACTTTATATTAAGTTAGATAATCTCTATGGAAGATTTTTTTAGCCATATGAAAATGAAATTTATTATCATTATTATTTTTCATCAAACAGTTTAGAAATATTTTTAAAATTAAAATATTTAAAAAAACATTTATTGGTCTCAATTGCTTTAATTGTAACAAATTTCAGTTAAATAATAAATATTTAAAATTAATATAACAAAAAAAACATATTTCTATTACTAAGACATCACCTAACTTTTATAATCACACTCTGAGTTAATAGTGAAGTTTATTCATTTATTTGATTAATGAATAAATGAAGTAAATGTTTTACTACAAAAATTGACATATATATATATATATATATAATCAGACACCTTAAAACCTTTATTAAAAAATACATATAATGTTGTATATATGTTATATATAGAGCAGTGCAAATAAGCTCTTAACAAGCTTTGCAGAATATCCCCAATCCCTGGTTGGTTTCTGCTACAAGCTTTCTCATTGATGTGCTAGGATGTTCAAGCATTAGATTATTTGTGAGCTCTATATATAACATTTATAATACAAGCTTGTTAAATTAGGTCATGTGACATCTGACTTGATTTTTTTGTAATATACTGTTGTGTGCAAGAAATTAATTATGAAATGACATTTATTTAATTTCTCAGAAATTAAAATAAAGATTCAAATGATACACATCATTTTCTAAATAATTTATAATTTGACTGATACAATATTATTGACCATTTTAAACCATAACATAATTTATTAGCTTATTAGTTTACATTCCATTGTCATTATATAATACTTATATTATTTTTGATGCGTTAATAACCATTCATTTGTGGCATAATATTAAATTTATTTTTCTGAAAGTGCTTAAAATTTGTGATTAGCCACTACAATCTTACTGCAACCATATATATTTTTTAAGTTTCCTAATAACAAATTTTCATGTAAAAACATGAAACATTCATTTCAGTTTCAAGAAGTAATATAGAACAATTATTAAATCTTTTGATAAAATAGCTCATATATTATTTGAGAAATGTTTCACATATTCTTTTTCAACCTAACGTAAATCATTTAGGTGATAAACAATTCATTGTTAAAAATGATGCACTTTTACAATTATCTATGCTTCCTAATCATTTACATTGCTCTATAGAAAGATCTTGTATAGTACTGTCCAATTTCTGGATTAAGCAAACTTATAATTGCAATAGAAAAGAGAAAACAATTCAAATTTATTGCAAAAAACAGTGGAAGGCAAGATAAGATATCTGATAAACAAGTCAATATAAAGTTCAAAAACATGTAGGGTTGTCCTCAATCACATGCCAATGAAGATTATTGAATAATAGAAGTGTGGATGTATAAAGAGCTTTAAAACAACACAAGAATTAATTGGAATCAGTTTAATTTCCACTTGAGATTCAGTTACTAATAGAAGTTAATTGTGAATCAGTTTTGTGAACTGTCAGATTGAGAGCTTGGTGTTTTAAAGACATTGAATGTATAAATTTCCAGATAACTACTATAAATGATTGAAAAAAAAATGCTAATAGGAAACTGGTGGAAACAATCAAAGTTACCATTGAAAATTGTATTTTATAATAAGCATTTTCAATTGCTTCTATAAAAAAAGTCAATCTCTATATGTATATAATATAAAGATAAGTGCTAATTTGAGTTTTGTTTATTATCTGGAAATGTAATTATTTGGTGGAATTTTGGATATAGAATCTAAGTACTGTATGTCATATATTCTGGCTATAGTCTATCATACATAATGAAATGTTCCTTCATTTATAAACTGTCTGTCAACTAAAAAGCTGTGTATAAATTAAAATCCTGCAAAATTATTGATATAGAATTTATACTATGTAAATTTTGACACTTAAAGGAAAAGTTCAATAAACTATTGATAGGTACTGGGGAGAAAAACCTCCAGTCTAGAAATATTGACTTCATAGAAATTATTGTCAATAATATATTTCTCAATATTATACTGTACATGATAAAAATAAAAAAATAATAAAGGTAACATCTCAAAATACTACTTAAAAGTAAAATGCTGTTAAGAGTTTGATTTAAATTACACTTTATAAAATGTTCAGTAATTATAGAGAAGCAAAAGATTGCCAGTATGCTAGCACTAATTTAGTAAAAGAAAAAAAAATATAAAATCTTCTTTAATTTTTGTTTCCCATTTTAAATACTGTATATTTTCTTCAGTTTTTTAAAATATGAAATACTAAACAATGTTAAAAATTTATATTAATTTATTATATATAATTAACAAGTGAATTTTGTGCAGTGTATACTTATATAGTATGTTTTTAAAGAGTTAAAGAAATATTGGTACTTGTCATTTTCAAATAAACTAAGATGGCACTCCATATTTTTGATAAATGTAATTTTGAGGGCCTATAATCTTCCAAAGATGGTTTAGTTGTTACAATTAAAACAAAATTAATAAATGAATACATTTTGATAAACTTCATTAAGAGGTTTCAATTTTTTTTACTTATACTATAATGTGGGAAGTGATGAGAAGCTATTAACATTGTCATACTTTGATTCAATTCAGCATGTTTCTTTTATGCAGCAGTTTTTATTTGATACATTGTCATAAGGATACAAATTTGTGACTTTCCTGTAACAGATCATGATGCAGAGGACTATTCCTAAAGGTATGGGATTCTGACCTTATGAAAAGTGTGCATTAATGGTCATGATATAACATGCCACTGACATGAATAAAATGTAAATATTGTATTTATATATTTTTTCTATTTTTCTGTTAATAAGTTAATCCAAAGCAAAAAAAAAAGTTAGGTGGGGGGGGGGTTCTGACAGAGAAATTTTAAATGCTTTCTCTGGTTAAGCATTTATCACAAAACTTGTTGAGCAATTGGCAATGCTCATTGTTTATGTCTCACAAGCTTAAGAGAATTGGATCATGTGATCTATGACTCTTATTTTGACTATTTATCGTAATTAATTTTCCCACAATTATTTCTTATTTTTTAAATAACAATAATAAAAATGAAAATGTAATTATTAAATACAATCTTTCCTATTAGGCATTTAATTTGTAAACATTTTTGGGAGCCTCTGAAACTGTAGATTTATTAAAAATATGGCTGCCATTTTGGTTTACTTAAAAACTCGCAAGTATCAGATTATTAAATAAGATAGCAAACACAATTAGTTACAAGTGGGAATATGCATACATTGTAAGAATGATTTATATATTTTTATGAATGCAGTGTGACTTTTTCATTTAAAGTTTCTTTGCTATTTTCATAATTTATTTTATTAAAAAATTGACAAAATCTAATAATAATAGTTATATTAATCTTGCATTCCATTATCAACCTTGTTGCATAGCATACATTAAATTCATGTAAGTGATTGTTGATCATTTAATATATAACAAAAAGTTTGTAAGTGCTCCTAATTGTGCTAATCCATAGATAACATAGTAGATGAGAACAAATATTTAAGGAATAATAAAAAGAGCATAACCAGTTCTTCAACATAAAGATGACCTGAAGCACTTATAATTTGAGTAATAAAACTATTAGAAATCATAATAACGGGTTGCTCTAGAAATGATCCTGATGATAAATGATGCTTTGAATGTTATTAAATTCGTTTACATTTAATTAAACAGAAAAATACAACACAACTTTAATATATTGATATTAAGGCATTCTGGCTTTATTTTCCATTCTGTAATATATATTTAATGTTTCGAATGAGAGAAAATAAAGTAAATTTTCTTCACAGTTAACAAATCATCCTATTAGAATCAATAGCAGACATTTTTTTAAATATTTAACATAGGGTCTTCACAGTGTGCTCATTTTTATTTTGACTATAATAATTAATATCTTGTATTCATTCATTCATTAAATTTTATATATTTTTTATATATACTATTCATTTACAATATCTCTTTAACTGCGGATCTACATTCCATTTAATCATAATAATAATTTTTTTTCTAAAGAAAGATAAAAAAAGTAATTTTACAATTTAACAAAAAATAAAAAACACTTTTCACAGATACCATTCAACATACGGATATGAATGTCTTAAAATCTGAATACGTACAAATGCAAAAGTAGAGATAAACACGTGTGTATATGTTTAAAATGAACAAATATATTTTTAAAATTTAATAATAAGATTTTTAAATAGTCTTTCGACTTAAGAAGTGAAATAAATATATATAGTAAAATGCTTAAAAAATTAAAATAAACAAGCTATATGGATATCAGCTTTATTTATTTTAATTTATTCAGCATATGAATACTTTTAGGCAGCTAACTATAACTCAAATAAATATAAAGATAACTTTTAGAAGTGATTGTTACTCTAATTGTTTTATTAAATTTTTCAGTTAGATTAGAGAGTATATTGAACAGTCATCAACCATAAAGCTTATGTCAGATCTTAAATGCATAACATAAAGTCTATTAATTTTTTCAGTTAGAACAGTGAACATATTGAACAGTCATTAACCATAATGCTTATGTCAGACCATAAATACATAACATAAAGTCTATTAATTTTTTCAGTTAGAATAGTGAACATATTGAACAGTCATTAACCATAATGCTTATGTCAGACCATAAATACATAACATAAAGTCTATTAATTTTTTCAGTTAGAATAGTGAACATATTGAACAGTCATTAACCATAATGCTTATGTCAGACCATAAATACATAACATAAAGTCTATTAATTTTTTCAGTTAGAATAGTGAACATATTGAACAGTCATTAACCATAATGCTTATGTCAGACTATAAATACATAACATAAAGTCTATTAATTTTTTCTAATAAATTAGCACAGTAATTTGGGATAACCTTGAATCTGCTAATGAAACTTTTTGTTATATAGAAAAAATCAACTCCAGCTAAAATCTATTAAAAAATCTAAAAAATAAATTTGTTTGGGTTGACAAAAAAACTATTTTTTATTTTATATTTTTTTAGTTTACTTTAAAAACAAATTTTATTAGGTCTAATAAAGGTTACATTTTGTATAAAGCAACATAATTAAAGAAATGAGAAAAAAACCCCACATATTTTAAATGATTGAGACAATTGTTAAACAATTGAAATTTAAAAGACTCAAGTTATATAATATTGTCCAATGCTGACAATTGATGTGATTATCCATGTATATTTGAGTGGTTGGGAAGTTTGTATAGCTTCCAAGTCTCTTCAAAAATAAATTTTGATGACAATAGTTGATCTCTACTTTTAATCTTTTTCATTGTTTTCATAAAACAGGCATTTGGATCTGGGTGAGGCTGTGTGTATGTCATTTTAAAACAGATTGAATGTGTTATAAAAATTGATAGTCTGATGATTGGGAATTATTTAGTTTTGATGCTTTTTTGCAGCAAGATTATAGTGTAGTAGTCTGTCTTGATGTTATTATATATTATTTGTCTCACTATTCCCAGCACATTACATGTTGTAATTATGTGGTTGTAGGACTCCTCTTTTATATTTTCTTGATCGGATATTTAGAAAGGAGATCTTGATTTGAAACAAGTTTTAAAGGACAACAGTGGGGATAAATCTGATATTATCAGCTTTTTATTTATTTTCTGTGAGGATATATGTCTTTTTAATATCTTCTGACAGAATACATAAAATAATAGAAAGTTCCTATGAGGAAGTGCCAGTAATATTTTTCCTATAAATATTTAATACACAGATCCAGATGAATACTATGGCACCCTTTCTCCAAATATGTCACAGTATTTAGCAGTAGTATATGTTAATGCTAAAAGAATTGTCCTTAAATTTTTGCACCATGATATCAAACAATATGATTGACTTTTTCAAGAAGATCATTTCTATTAATTTTTAAAAATCTTTCACTTTGATAAATAAAAAAATGAAGTTAGGCTATGGTTCAACATTACTCCTAAATATCATGAGGCAAGGTTAAATTTTACTTTTTTTTAAAAAAAGATTCCATCTAATTTAGCAAATGCTTTCTTTTTAACTATTATAGAAGTTGAGAAAACAGAATTTATGGGATTTAAGATGGAGCCCCAATTTTTCCAAAATGTTTGTAAGCATTTCATATTTTTATCATAACAATTTTTTTCTTTGGAAAATAATATTTCTTGTGAAGTTCAAGAGGCAATGCCAATAGTATAGATATCTCTAATTTCTGAGAGATCACTGATGTATATATTAAATTGATAGACCTGAGCCTTGTGGAAAAGCTTTTTTAAAATTTTACATTTACTACAATTAACATTAAATGCTACTAAAACTTTTTTTTTATTGAAGAGCATTTTATCATGAGAATTAATGGTTTTCTTAATTTTGTAAATATTAGAAGTTTTAAAAAATTATTTTTTGAAACAGAGAATTACAACCAAATTATATCAATTAAGTAGTATCAGATTTTAGGCTATTTTAAAAATTCTTTTCAATGTTTTTTGTCAAAGTTACAACTTAATCCCAAAGGTAGATAGTTCTTATTGAGATTATTCTATCAAAGAGATGCAATGAAGATAATGAGATTGAATGATAAGTTTTCAGATTATTATTAGGTTTATTAAGTTTTATGACAGATGAAAAGTTTTTTTTTGCTATTTTTGATGCAATATTTAATTTATAGAATATATTGGTAAATAATTTGTTCAACCATATTTTGTTTTTAAGTTAAAAATATATTATCAACTTTTTTCTGATTTAAACACTTAATGAAAAAAAGTTGAAGTTCATTAATATCTTAAAAAGAATATAAAAAGAGAAGCTTATAGTTATGCTGCAATAAAATATTTTTTTGATTTTGTCAATATTGATTTTGATATTTGACATAAGTGACATTCACAATTTCATTACTATATACAAGGATCTACCAAATTTCCATGCAAAAATCAGGAATTTTGTACTGTTTTGATTGAATCTTGTAAATGTTTTGTTTTTCTTCACCATTCTTACTCTTTTTTTTTATTATCATCAAAAGTGTTTATAAGTTTGTCAATATTTTCACAAACTTTGAAAAACTAGCAATGATTATAAAAACTATTAATAAATTTTCTTCAACATTGCATGAATTTTTTTAAATATTTATGACATACTTGATCCATTGTAAGCTTTTTAAATGAGATGGTGTGACTTTAAATGAAGGAGATACAGATTTGAAGAATAATGAAACTTAATATATGTTGCATATAAAAGAAATAATTTAATAGAAATAGATTCACAACCAATGCTGAATCATTTTTTACTGAAAACAAACATAAATACAGGATTTTTTTTCTCATGTGTCATAGCATCAACCGAGAAATAAACCTGCTAACCCAAAACAACTGCTTGTAAAGCAGCCATTGCTGACCTCTCAATCACCAATGCTTGACTACAGGATTTTTTGTGACATATGCATCTGAATAAAATGTTTTTTTTTTCTCATGTAAAATATCCATGCTAAAAACTAAAAACATATTTTATAATTAATTGTTTATCAACAAATATTACTATGAGAATTAGGTACTGGGATACTTACAAACTTATGCATCCCAGTCAGCAGAGTAACCCAGTCAGGCTAGAATCAACCTTAAAGTCATTGATTAAAAAGTCCAAACACTGGTCATTGGATGTCAGACTAGTAAATTTTATTATCAAATTCAGTCTGGACGCTCTTCCGACAAATCAATTCTTGGTAGATCATAGGGGATTTAAAAGCATTTCTCCCATCTGCCCATTATGTAACCAGGAAGAAGAGGATATTGATCATCTTGTCTCCTGTTGCTCAAAATTCAGAGACATGGAGATGATATTGGTATCTAGTATTAGATCGGGATGCTTGCAGACACTGGACATCAGTGGGGCACTGAGAACTGGAAAATTTTCTATAATCCAAATGGCAATCATGATTCTCTTTGCAAAGTGACTGATCAGGTGTCACAGTGTTTTTCGAGACAACTCAGCAAATCCATGGCAAGTCTTCAAGAAACACCTTTGCAGTCTGAAAAGGAAAAAACAAATATAACACAAAACAGATAAAACCTGCCACCAAATGAAAAATGGCTGCTTGATTTGACATGGTGTAACCAAAGACCAAGATGTGACATAAATATTCACAAGATAAAAGAGAAACGCAAATTCAAGTTGAATTCAATCAATGTAAACAAAGTCTAAAATGAATGTAAATGAATAAAGCTATAATCTAATGTAATCTGTAGAATCTGTATCCCAATAACTATTTCCTTAATAAAAAAAAAAAGAAAGAAGTTACTTGAGAAAAAAGAAATAAACAGTTTGTATTGATTGATTGTACGAATGTACACATAAATATTTTTATATGAGGAGTGACATCTCTTCAATAAGATTCATTTGTGTTAATAGTTTTTAATTAAAACAAAGGTTGCCCCATTAAGTATTTTTGGCATTTGATCAAAAGCCCATGTCAAGTCAAGAATTTTTAAAAAATAAAGAACAATAGTAAATCTACAATGCTTTTATATTACTTTTGTGCTATATTATTACTTTACGGTTTGATACTAGAGTCATTTTAATTAATTGAAATAGTTTGTATTTCCTGGCAGAAAAAAAATGCCACTCGCAGTGCAAAATAAATACTTAAAAAATTGAAATACCTTACGACTGTTAACAGATTTTCTTTTGTGTGAAGCATTCAAAATATTAAAAATTGAAAAGAATATAAAGTAGATAAATAATAAATTTAATAGAGCAAAACTTTGAATAAACAATACATGTAACTACAGGATTAAATTTATTATTTTTTATTGAATGAAATATCCAAAATAATTTCATAGATATCCCATGAAATATATAAAATTATTTTTCTACTAGTGTAGCATGATACAATATGGCTACTCTTTTATTGAAGTCAGAAATCACTTATTCATTATGCCCAGAGAAAATTGTTAGCCACATCCCTTTCCATTCCCCACCCTAAGTTTTTCCTATATTTTTCTCTATTCTGCTCCTTCTCATTTCCACATTATCATCTTTGTCCACTCTATAGCCTTTATATCTAGATCCCTCTTATGTTTTTCCAAACCCAGCATAAAAACCAGGAACCTATTTTCTGTATAATCACTTTGATTATATTTATTCTTCCAAAACTTAATTATTTGTACCCTTTCTGATTGTTAGCATTTACATTCAATTAGCAGTCACCTAACATTTTTTATGTATTCCTTACATAGCTTGTAGACTAAATCTCCCACATTTCTCCATTAATGCATATGATCCCTTGTTGCTAATGATCTTGTTCAAGCCTTAAACAGTAAACTACTTTCCTTGCTATTATAATAAATTAATTCACATTCAAAATTCTGTTTACTTCTATATACATTTAAACTCTTTTTATTCTTCATACTAGTTGTCCATCTCTCCAGCTCCCTATTTTTGTAATGCATCTATTTTTTATGTTTCATTCTATGCCATTATAATACTCAACAATCCTCCTAACATAATCATCCCACCTTTGGTACAAGTATAATGACATAAAGTTTTTATTCAAATTTTCTGCATATCATATTATCTTTCTCACTCATTTTATTACCTGTACTTTACACATACCCAATTTAATACCATTTAGGATATTTTCTCTCTATCCATAAATTGCAATCTACTGATTGTTTTCATTTTGCTTTTTGTATCTCTCATATAAAAATTTGACGATCTCATTTTCCCTTGAATTGCCTCCTTTGTTACCCACACATCTTCATCTAATGCTTCATATTTTCTCTTTATATTTTTTCTAAAAAAATTGAACACCCCTTTATTAATACATAACACATCATTACCATAAATTAAACCTGCTACTGCCACTTCCTTCCATACAATTCTTGCTACATCATATTTATTATGTAGAACCACTGTTAATTTCTTTATCAGCTCCTTTCTTTTCTTTGCTTCATTTAACAATTTTTTTACATTTATCCAAACAATTCCTCTGATTACTAATTCAAATAGTTATATCTATTCACCACATTTAATTTTATATCCCTAAGTAAAATGTTTCTCTTCCTTTTTCCCAGCATTTATCATCATTACTTTTGATTTTTCTTCACTAACTTTAATCCATATCTTTTATCCACTCTAGTGCACTTTTTCAGCATAACTTCCATATCTTCTCTAATTTCTGTGCACAAGAAAGTATCAACAGCAAATAAAAAACCTGATAATGTATACACTTCCTTGCCATCTATTAATGGTATCTCTACTCCTCTTCCTAATCTTTCTATTGTTTTCTCCACTTCTCTCAAATATAACAAGAACAAAATAGGTGATATAGGACATCCATGCCTTAGTCCCACCCCATTTTTAATTGTAATTCTATATTTCCTAATTGATACATATAATAATTATTTTCATAAATCTCTTAATAATATTCACTGGAGCTCCATTTATTCCCAAATTTACTAAACTTAACCCATAATCTATTTCTATTTACTCTATCATATGTCTTCTTTATATCTATAAAGGTTATTTATATATTCCACTCATATCTATAAGGTGTGTGACTACATATAAACTATCTCCTATATGTATATTATTTCTAACACCTTCTTGCATTCCTCTCACTATATTGTTTTTTTCCATCCACTTTGCCACCTTCCCTGCCACCACATATGGAAAAACTTTATATAATACTGATGTTACCAACCAGCCTATAATTGTTTATCTTGCTATTGTTTTTACCCTTTCTTTTAAATAATTGAATTAATCTTGCATCATTCCAGCTATCTAGAAATTATGTCTTCTGTGTTATCTTAATTAAAACATGAACTAATATTTCCATTACAATGTGCTTTTATGTTTGTAATCACTTTGTCTTTGACATTTAATATATTTTCTATATCCATTACATACTTATATAAGATTGTCTCTAATTCTTCTCTAGAGCTATACTCTTTTTCCTCATCATTTAGTAATACTATTTATCTGTCCTCTACATTCCTTTTTTTAATATATTTCCAAACTTTTTTACTTCCATCTCTTGAACTATTATTAATATCTTCCAAAAATCACTATTTAATTTTATTTGCTCTTTATAATTATTTATTTTAGCCAACTTCTTTTTTAAATAGTTTTCCATTTAATATTAACATCTTTTTCACTTTCTTTGTTTTTAATAGTATATTTATATTTTCTGCATACTTTTTTTTCTTTTATACTTTTACTAATTCTCACTCTTTTATTACTTTTTATTCTTCTGAATATTCTCAAATAAAACCTTATTTGCCACTTTTTCTATTTCATTACACCAGTCCTTGTATTCATTCCCAACAATCCATGCTTTTTTCTACTTTTATTTTATATTATTTTAACTTATTCTTATTATTTACACTCCAGCCACATCTTTTACTATTCTTTGTATTATTGTTATTTTCCATCACATTACTAACCATTTCTATTATAAAGAAATTATGATCACTATTATATACTCTCTTCATTATCAAACATTTCAATTTTCTGTGCTTTATTCATTCCATCTTTCTCTACCAATACATAATCTATTATATGAAATATATTATTTCTAGACCATGTTATTGCCCCTCATAAACATTTGACAAATTTACTATACTCAAATTTACTTTCTGACAAAATTTTTCAAAAGCTGTTGTCCATTCTTGTTATCCACATCATCAATTTCTTTAATATGCCCATTCATATCCTATGTAACTATTATTTCCCCTCTTTTTAAAACTCTATATATCCTTAACTAAGCATTTATATATGCCACTGTTCTACTCCATTATAGTTTGTCAATTTCTAGTGGTCATTAATACTATAGCTACACTCCATTTTTGTCCTCCTAACCTTATTTCAAATCACAAGTTGACACTTTACAGTATTTAAATATTTTTTGACATAACATCTGTACCACCATTCTTTTTTTCTTTTCTATTTATTCCCTGCTATACCAAATTTTCTAGTGTAGATTCTTCTTCTTTTATACATGTTTCCATTATTTCTAATACCATAAGCCCTTCATTTTTAACTACTTTGTTTTATTGTAACTACTTTTCCTTGCATATTCAAATATCTAATTTTAATATTTTTTAATTTTCTTACTACCTTTTTATGAATTCTTTTGTCTCTTTCTTCTCTATTATATTTGTAATTAGTTTGCTTATTATTAGTTTTATATCTACATTTATATCTGGCTTAGCAAAACATACTGACCATTCTTAACCATCTTTTTGATAATACTATAATTTAAAACCCTACCACCATTTATAACTTTCCTGAACTATAATATTTTTCATAAATCAAACCCACTAATGCTTCACTTTCTTTTTTTGCTAAGTGCAATTCATTTTTACTGTATAACTGTTTTTTTTTAATTAAAAAAATCAACACATCCACAAATAACATTATTTCTGTCATATAATTTTATCAATCTCTCATTTATAAAACATGCTCAATCTAATATATACCTGTTGTCAAATCTTGGTAATAGTTATCTAACTACTCCTTCTCTTCCTTTAATCTTATTCAAACTAGTATTTAATACTTTGTACTCATCCATTATTCTCTCTGATGGTTCCGATGAATTATTTGTTTCTACCTTAACATAACCATCTCTACTTCCCTGTTTCTTTACCTTATCTGGCTACTCTTACACACCTATTTCTATTTTCCCTTACAATTACATCTCTATGTCCTCTAATTAGCAAGTTCCCTATCAAGACTTTCTCATAGTTTCCTTTTACTACTTCACCTGTAACATTCTCTTTCACCTTCTGGACTTTCTTATCTACTTCTTCCTTATTCTTTCTACTCATTAATTTTTTTGATCTGCTCACACTTTATGTTTAATGCTTTTAATTTTACTTCTACATCCTTTATCTTTTCCTCTATTTTATTTATTCTTTGCCTAGCCATTCCAATTTTACTTCTTATTTTGTCATCTATATCTCTTGTTATTCTACTAAATATACACTTCATTCTATTATACTTATCTACATTTTTTTCCATTTCTCCTTTCTGTTTAAATTATCTATACATAAAAACTATTTCATCACCTCTTTTATCACATTTCTACATGATTTACACAACCATATACCTTTTATATCCTTCGTATTATTATTTAAGTACTTTAGTAATGACTTGAAAGGTTGCTATTCTTTCACATGCGCCTTACTATTGTTTTCAGATAGCCAATAGCTGTTAAACAGCGGTCTGAGGAGTGAAAACAATAGTAAGGTGCATGTGAAAGAATAGCAACCTTTCAAGTCATTACTAATTTAATAACAACATGTGATTTAAAACAAATATTATTAAGTACTTTAGATGGAAAATCATATCACATACCATACACTCTACTAAATCATGCCTAATTTTCTTCTGAGCATCAGACATATATTGTGGGATAAGAATGCAATCCATATTTCTTTTTTTTGCAATTCACCTGCTTTATATTTAAATTTATGATGTTTCTACCACTCTCCAAACTACTTTATAAAAAAAAAAAATTGGTTTTGAATGGCGACCGATAAACACGTTTTCCCTAAATTCACACATCAAATTGTTACCTCTTTCTCAAATAAATCATTACTTGAATTGAAATTTTTTTAATAGCAGTTCTCGTAAAATCCAATTAATCTTACATATGCCTTAATTTTAAGGCCTCCTTACAGTAAACATACACAAAATATTGTTTTCTTTTATATCTGAAATGTCATGTATCTGATCACTTCCCAAACAGCAATATTTTTCTCAATCTTTCCAAACCTAATTAAATCTATCTCTCTGTGCTACAACTCTCTTTTTTCATCGACTTTCTAAACAAATATTCTCCAGCAACAGAAAATTTTATTTAGATATTATTAAAATATATGTAAAATTTTAAGTAGCAAAATCAGCCACTTCAAAAATATCTTCCATTAGCATCGCAGAGCACTTTCTAAAGTGGTATCAATATTTGAACCATCTAGTTTTTTACTTTTCTCTGTTTAATTATTTTTATATATTTTGATAATTAAAAATTATATTAAATTTTATTTTTTATAATGTAACAATTTTTACTTTCTATATAAAAATACTTGCAATATGAAATTGAGATAACTTTTATTTTATTAACAAATAAATAAAAAGTCTCCATATTAATTGATCTTTCGAACTTAAGAAATTTAGAAATGATTCCTTTCAGATCTTGTTTAATTTTCGATTATCTATTTCCATAAACAGAATAATTCTATTCTGAAAATTATTTCACCATATCACAAGTTTTATTTAAGCAAATAAAATAAATAATTGATGCTTTTTTCCAACTTTTTAATATAAAAACAATAAGAAGATTAATATTGTATAAAAAAAAAACAAGCGACTAATCTGCTTGTCATTATTTATCTTCCTTATGCGAAAAAATGCGCATTAATTACATAAAACAATAAAGTTCAAAAAGATTAAACTAAATATAATATACAACTATCATCAATACGACTTATTATTAATACAGTTTTATTAGTGGTATTTAAAACAACTATTATATAAATATACTTATTATAAAATCATATTAATTAATGGCAAAAGTTTGAAAGATTTTATAACACATACAATTTTTTCTCTATTTTACACATGCACTCGCCCAAATATATATATATAATAACATATTTTTTTTTTTTATTTTTTTATTCTTTTTTCCTTTTTAAAATTGTGAAACGTTTTTTGGGTTTTAAATAAAAATACCCCCTAAAAATATATTATTTGAAAAAAACCTTTTTCCCCATTTTTGGGGGACCTGATATATATATTATAACCTGCATTCCCAACACCGCTCATATACATTACATGAGCGAAATGCCCAGGCGCCAGTTCTATTAATGAATAGAACAATATAACAAGATATATGATACAAAATTATTACCGAGACTCTTCAATTAAGTCTATGTTCAGCTCAGCTCAGTGGGAGGCTATAGGAAGTTCATAAGATATATGATTATAAGTAAATGAAAGAAGAAATATTACAAAACATTAAATATAATGTAAATCCTTATTATTAATTAATTGTATGATAAAGAACCACAATGTTTATTTGTACAATCTATTAAATTATTCTTTCAACTTAATTTCCTCCTTCATCCAAGTATAACATATATCAGCTTGCTATAATTATAATACTAAACAATTTTATGACTTGGCATATCATAATCTAAACATTTACTTTAATGCCAATCAAGAAATAAACAATAAGATCTCAGGGAATTTAACAAACACAGTTGAACTAAATAAATACATTGGCCCATAAGTTATAATTCTAAAGTATGATAAAATGTAATGAAACAAATTGGCTAAAATATTTTACTGTGTTTCAATAATAAGATAATGACAGAAATAGTTTTTTTAATCTTATATCATCATCTAACAAATATACTAACTTGGCAACCTTTCTGATACGTTTATTCAGTGGCAAATGTTCCTTATAATGTTTGGATTAAGAAAACAATATTATCAGACACCAGCAAATTTGATATTATAACTATAATATATCTATTTTATAATAGATTTATGAAATGTGGAGATGTGGAAATTGAAACACGAATGTACACAAGAATAACTCAAGACACAGTTTTTAAGATTTTAAATAACTAAAACAAATCATTTATTACAATAAAATTTTTTTTTTAGCTTAACATGATATTTTTACAATAGGACTACTTGTCTTACAGATTTCAAATTATCCAATAAACTTTGAGCATCAGTTTGAGACTATTCCCATTATATAACATTATTTAAACCCTTTGAAAGCAAATTAACAATAAAACTCTAATATTCTGACTTCGAATATTCACTTTGCTTAAATGTTTCATTTAAGCATAATTAAGCATAACATTGACTAAATAATATATTATATTGTTGGCAAACTAAAATATTTTGAGAGGATATTACTATTGACTAATAAAATAAATCAAATTAACTATATTTGGCCATCAATAAAGCAACTTTCTCTAACTAATTAAATAATTATTTCAATTACATATACCCTTCATGCATAGCAAATAAAAAATCATATTCATTCTGATGGTTTGATGATTTACAATTCTGTATTAAATAAATATACTGTGTTTTAAAATATTTAGTTCACATTTTAATTTCAGTAATTTTAAATCTTTATATTCATGACATTATTCATATTACACGAGTGTGTGCATGTGTCAAGCAACAATAATAGAAAACAATCTTTTCTACAAACTCTCCATTCATCAAGAGAATATTAAATAATTACTTCATTTCGGACAATGTCATAAGCCATCAATAAAATAAGACACTATTATTACATCAAAAATTTGACCTAGCTATGTATCTGGCCACATTTTAAATAACATGGAGCTATATTTTCATGATTATACAGACTACATATTCCAAGGGAAATTCACATGAGGAGTAAATAACTCCTTACTTAATACTTCTACAATAATTCATCTAATTTTAAATACACTGTTGATGGGGAACCTCTTCTTCATCACCAAGACTCTAAGAAAAACATCACATAACTTCCTAAATATCATTTCATAATATGTGTATAATATAAACTAGGCTCTACTCATGGAAATTATTAAAACATACTAAACAAGCAAAATCTTTTATCCCTACAAAAATATTAGAACGCAATCGGATTATTACTCATTCACAAAGCTCTTCTACATGTCTAACATTATATTTACATGCTGGCAGATAAATACACACAGATAACATACTAATCCATTCAATTCTATAGAATATGACAGCATCCGAAATTTATACATAAAATATTCACAAACTGAACTTTATTAAACAAATGTCATAATTGTGCTAAATAGACACACACTCGCGTGGATAAAAATATATACAAAAAAAATAATTCTAAGTTATATACTATGCAGATAATATGGTAAATAAATAATGCATTAAGGTATTACTTTTAATTCAGAATAAACTTTAAGTTACTATTAAAATTCAATAGTTATAATTATTATGAACAAACTTTCCTTATCATATTTAGCAAACTATTTCAGTTATACATTTGTTGAGTTTAAAGCCAAAACTCTCATTTTGAAATAATAAAATATATAAAATAAATGTAAACCTCTCTCTAACAATATAATAAAAAAATATATATATTTCTTTTCTCTACCTTCATAAAAGAAAAACGACACATTTGTATAAAATCAATTTTTACCCACGTATCCACTACTCGCGAATACGCATTCTGAGACAATCTAGGAGATCATAATAACCCAAATTATAAACAAAATACAATAATAAGTATGCCTGTCTATCTATAATATATATTATAGATAAAGACAAGCAATAAAAAAAATAAAGAAAAGTTATTTGTTTTGTGACTTAAAAATAAAAGTTCACTTGCAAAGCTCTACTCCAAACGATATGGGGATGGATTCCAAACTGAATTTAAATATAAAATGAATTTCTGTAGAACAACTAAAAAAATATAATCATAACTTAAATATGACTTAGCACCTGCAATGTTCATAGCTGAGCTATTTGAGTTTACTATCTCACACATAGGTAATCAATTTCTTTTTTATTATGATGAAAATATAAGATATTTTTAGTTACTGTTGAACAGGAATTATTTCATTCATTCCATAGTAGTTTTAAATTAAGTACGCAATTATTTTTAGTAGTTGTCTTGAATAGCATTTGACACTTTATAATCTATTACATGCATAGTTTATTTTTAAATATTTCCAATTAAGATACCATGATTCATTACTAATTCCACAATTAATACTTTATTACTATAGTATATTTTTTTTTATCAAAGAGAACAGAAATTATCCCACATTTCCACCACTTCCATCTGATTTAAGTAAATATTTAGTGAGGAGTTTCCTTTGGTTATTTGAAATAATTCACATTTTATTTCTTTTATTAAACACATATTATTTTTAGAAACACCAAATAAATAAATAATGTCACTTTTTGTAATTAATTTAAGCATGGTATGATATATATCATAATAGACATATCTTTAAGTTTACATTTAATTTTCATAAAATCATAATACATAAGAGAGTGAAAAATCCAAATAAATTCTGAAAAACAGTCCTGCATATGTCTCCAAGATATATTACAGAACACATGTGGATTAATTATATAACAATAATGTTCATGCACTCTATATTCCTTCTTAATTATAGATAAATAAAGTAATGCCATCTTAACACCAACAATATACATTTTAAATAGTAACAAGCATGAGGTGGTTAATTTAAATGTTTAAATTAAGAAGAGAATGAAAACTAATGTACCTTCTTAAAATTTTTTCTTGCATCTGAAGTGAAGACATTCTTCCATAATTAATTTCCTAAGATTTTTTTTAGAAGTTTACTCCAAAGTTATTTTAAATCAATTTGACTTCACAACTAATGAGCACTTTACTGGCTGCAATTAAAATGATAGTGAGCAATTTTTTTACTGGAAACTATCTGTTAAATATACTTTTCTTTTTTCTTAGCAAAAGGTCATTTCCCTTTCCAAGGTTACCTCCCACATTTTTGCACCCAAGCTAATTACATATTCAAAGAAATCTCTTAAAAAAAATCATTCTGATTTTTAGAATTAAATCAAGACAAAAAAAATAAATAAATAGCTTTTACAAACTTGAAAGACATGAATATTAAGTAACTGTTAAACAAATGAATAATAATTTATTTAATTTGTAAAATAATTCACCTATCCAATATCCATTAATCATTGAAAAGAAATATATATCTGTTAAATTATTAAAGATAATTACTGTAATTTAAATGTTTTTATTATGAATGTACTATTGTTTGCTGTTATTAAAAGATGAAAATGAAATGAAACATAATACAGACATATATGCATGCACATGTACTGCAACCTAAATATTAAACTATCTTAACTAAATATAATTATAATGGTTATTAATTGTTGACAAAAGGATAAGTATAAATGAATAAAGGATTTTGAAACTATTCAACCAATTCTACACTAACATAAAATAACTGCATCTTTCTGACAAAATATATCAATTCCATTAATAAACAACCCATCTTCCTTATATTAAATACTTCATTAACCACAATAATAATAATGAATACTTATAAAGTGGTCAATCAACTGCATAAGCAATCCATATCTAAGCTTTAAACAATTTCCAGCAAAATTTTTTTTTAAAATTCTAAGGCTATTTTTTTTTTTAAATATAACTATTCAATGCAGATACAAAGCATCTCAATTCCTTGTGCCCATTCAGATGGTCACAATATATATATATATATATTCTTAGTTTTCAATTGTAAACATAAGATATATATATATATATATATATATTCTTAGTTTACAATATATAAACATTAAATTTTTAGCATTGAACATAACTTTTTATTGGTTTTAGTTATAAATATTTGAAAGTATTTTATTTATTTTTGTATTCAGTCCTGCATATGTTCTTTACGTTAACAACAATTTTTATTTTTTTATTAAATGTTGTAAACAATAACTAATTCTCTATTTGGATTTTGTATATTTTTGTTCTGTATTTTAGTTCTTTTACCAAATTGTTTAATACAATAATTTTATCGCATTTTCTATAAATAATATCAGGAATAATAAGCAAGATATTTTAATTAAATTAGGAATAGGGAAACTAAAGTGTAATTGGATTGATGTGATTCTTGAAGATGTTCGCCAGGACAAACTTATATAATGGATTTCTTGCTATCAACAGTGATTGTAATAGTTGTACAATATCAATATTCTTTTTAATTTTTCCGTTACTCTTTCAATAGTATTTGATTGCAGGTTGTAAATATAGAGAAAAAAATTATATAAATTCTTATTATTTTGCTCAAGTTTTTTATTTTTTTTTAAAAAAAAAAAATCAAAGAGTACCATAGCCTATTAAAATCATTTTAAATATTTCTGAATTTGAAATAATGTTCTGCGCATATATATTACATTTGCTTTTAAATGAGAAATGATATTACATATTAAATAAAACATATCAGTCATAACTAGAAAATGTTTATAAGTCTGTGATAACAGCAATAATCTAAAAGTCTAATGCTAATATATTAAAAAATTAAAAAGAATAATACCACAGATAAGATTTATTTATGAATCATTTATAAAACTGATTTTAAATAAATTTTACATATCTTCAATGAGTTCTAATTAGAGAATATATTCTAGATAAGTAAAATAAATTTTTAAAATAAATCTATGATTTTTTTAGGTTCAAAATGTCTATCCACATGAGGGTTTATAATAATGATGATCCCTTTGATCAAGTATATGTGATATCTATTTAGTACAATAGGGTTAGAGAAATAGGTTAAGATGGTTTCTTGTAATTATATATATCATTCTTTTAGTTGAAATACCCTTGTTTATCTTCATCATGGTGTTTCATATGTTGATAATTTATTTTATATACAATAAATTATCTTTGAAAAATACTTTGGAATCAGTTATAGTATAGAACCATTTAGAGATAAATTTGTGATAATTGTTTTGAGTTTTTTTTAAGTGAATTGATCTTCATTACCAGATAAGTTTTTGACTTTGTTTTCATCAGTGAGGATTAAAATTTAAATTTGGAACTAATGCGTTTATACAAGGTGACTTGGAATCAAAACATTAGGGAGTGTTTGGATTTTCAGTCTGTTAGCTTGAATAATATAAAAGAGAAAAAGAAAGTTATAAATAAAATCTAAAAACTGGTCTGAGTATGAGAATAGTATTACACTATACCATCTAGTATTCAAAAATTATGCAAAATTATAATAAATGGATCTACAGTAGAGTGAAAAAAACTGCTCTAGGAAGCATATAAGTAAGAATACTGAAAGTCATGTGATATTGTTAGTGACAAATTACTGAACAGTAAGTTACTATAGTTTATCAATTAAGAATTTTGCACAATAATCATATTGAAATGAAACTCATATAGTTTCTAAATGTCTATATTGTTAAAAAAAGTCACTTTCCAACAATTCACTAATGTATCAAGTTAAGCATTTAATAGTACATTTAAACAATAAGCTAAATATGATTTGCAGATTGTAATAGTTTGCTGTGGAATTGTTGTTAAGGATACAATATTCTCTCATCAATACACTTAATAAAAAAAAGTGACACTGAAATATTTAGTGTTGAATTTTTTTTACAATTTGATGCTTAATCAGGAAATAACATTTACAGACATTATAATTAAATGCTCAGCTAGAGTGATTATAAAATACTTTTCTGGAAAAAAAATCGCCAGTTTGCTTCTACACATTAAAGATTTTATTCATATTGGAGATTCATATTAAAGAATATTGGTCACTTACAATTACTATAGTTGGTTTGTATTAACCTAAGCATTTAAAAATTATGTAAATCTATATTGCTATTGTTAGAAGGCTTTTTTAATTTTGAAAGATAGCCACTTTTTTCTAAAAAATATAATTTATTTTTTGGTATTGGAAATAGATAAATATAAACTACACACATACAAATACTTCTAAGAGTACTTAGTAATTTTTGAAAATAAATCACAGAGTGAAACAACTAAAATAGTTGGTACTTTTAATTACTTAAATATAATTCACAGAAGGTCAGAAAGAATTTGATTGTTTGCTAATAATATTCCTGTAAATATTATAATAGACAATGTTTGTCATAGAAAAAATATCTAATTTTTAATAATTTTGTATAATTTATTTTGGAGATCAATGAACAAAATGATGTGTAGTGATTTGAATATTTGATATCACTTTAGTTTATTATATTATTTACACTCCCACTAATTGTTTATTATATATTTAAAAATTGTGTTATCTGTACAAAGTTTTTAAGGAAAAATCATATTTATATAACTATGGTTTGTGTGTGAATAAATTATCTTGAAATGAATAGTATTAAAATAAAACTACTAAGTAAAATAAATCAAACTTTAGCATCAAATAGATCATATTTACATAATTTAAATAGAAATGCAGTTGTTATATTTGATGAAATCGATTCAAACTCCCCACAGTTATCTAATCCATCTTGCACAACTGAAATACTTGACTACATACATGATAAAAACATAAATGATCTCCAATATACATATTTCATGCTGGTCCAGGTCATCTCTCCCATTAAAATATATAATCAGTGTTGAGTTTATATTAAACTTTAATGGACAAGCTTCAATATTATCCACTTTCCAACTCTTCAGTGATCCATTTCATTAAAAATCTCAGAATGAAATGCTCAAAGCCCTTGTTGATGTCAATATTATTGTCATACCCATATTGACCTTAAGCCAACATGATCCCTCATGTGTAAAACCTTAACATGTCCATTTAATTATATAAAAGAGGGATGGACAGAATACAGGCTGAATAATACATGTATATTCTCTTTACTAAACTTAATGTAATCATAAGGGACTTGAATTCAGATTTTCAAACTTCTCACAGCTATCCAATCCATCTTATACAACTGATATATATGACCACATACATGTAAAAATATAAATGATCTCCAATATACATATTTCATATTGAACCAATAGTTGGTCCAGTACAGCTCTGTTTATATTAAGATGGCAAAATCTTTAAACTTTAATGGACACACCTTAATCTTCTCCATTCTCCAACCCTTTGGTTATCCATTTCTATTAAAAATTTGAGGATCAAATGTTGAAAGCTTTTGGTGATGCCAACATTATACTCTTACCCATGTTGATCTTAACATGTCCAACTAATTATACAGAAAAGAGATGGGCAGAATATAGGCTGAATATGTTGTATTTAAATATATGTGTAAGATAGAGTGGATAGCTGTGGGGAGTTTGAAAGTCAGATTCAAATCCTTGTACATACATTAAGTTTAGTATAAACAATATATATGTATTTAATTTTTGCACATTTAGGCTGTATTCTGTACATATCTCTTCTATATGATTAAATGGATATGTTAAGGTTCTATATGTGAGGGGTCATATTAACCTTAAGATCAATGTGGGTATGGTAATAATATTGGAATCAAGAAGGTTTTTAAGCATTTCATCCACAGATTTCCAACGAAATGGATGACTGAAGAGTCAGAGAGTGGAGAAGATTGAAGCTTGTCCATTAAAGTTTGAAGATTTTCTATCTTAATATAAACTGAGAAGGGATAGTATATATGTGTGGGAGATGATGATCTGGGTCAATTGAGGAGTGCTGGTTCAGCACAAAATATGTGCATTGGAGATCAGTTATCTTTGTCACATGTATGTGTTCACGTGTATCAGCTATATAAGATGGATTGGATATCTGTGAGCAGTTTGAAAGAATGAGTTAATGTCTCTTATGATTACATTAAGTTTAGTATAGACAATATTTTAATATTGTATTTATATATTTGTGTGTGTAAGAATAGACAATATAATGATTTATAGACTTATGAAATATTGTGGAGGTCAATTATTCTTTACACATGTGCTATAAAATAAATATACATTCTTTCCAAAACAAATGTTTTATAAGCATATATAATCCACCTATACTTTTTGCTTATTCTTTAAATAAACTAACAGATATTAACATATAGTTTTCAATCATTTATTGATGGTAGAGTAAATATTTATTTTATAGTGCATATGTAAAGAGTAGCTGATATCCACAATATGAATGGAGAGCATAGCTATAATGAGCTTGAAAGTCTTAGTTTAAGTTCTTTCTAATTATCACATGATCACCATCTCTTATGCTGATTACATTAAGTTTAGTATAGAAAATATGCTTATGTTTGAATATCATTTATATAAACTATTAAAGATATAATGTGTTGATGTGTATTTTCTTAGAATTATTATATACCTTCTTTTAGTTGTAATATAATATAAAACTTAAATCTAATTATTTTGCATTATATGTGCTTTGAGAATAATTTCTCTTTATATTTTCCTAGAAAGAAAGACTTATCTCCTTACAAATACAGTTACTTTGTTTGATATTTATAATATAAATATGTATAACTCAGTATTAAAGGATAAATAAATAATGCATTGACCTTATTATATATGATTAGTGCTTCCAAAGCAGAGTTATGCAAACTATATATATATATATATATATATATATATATATTCCATTACTTATTTAATTATATAGTTGTATATATATATATATATATATATATATATATATCACAACTATATAATTAAATAAGTAATGGAATAACATATGTTATTAAATTTTTCTTAGGGCTGTATATCCTCTTCCTCTAGCATTTTATGATATAAAAAATAGACCATTCATTCTATAGGATATTTTCAAAAATGACTTCTATTATCAACTGCCTAGAGAAAAGACTCACTTTGACATAGATATAGAAAGTTCATTCTTATATGAAAAATGAAAATGGGACCAGTTTAATATTACAGTATAAACAATTAATACAGGGGTATAGACTATTTCAACAAGGTTAATTAATATTTTAACTTTTTGCATATATTCCCAATGTTGTTATTTGTTTAATAACATATTTCTGATGTAGATTTAATCATTCAAGAATTATATAAAAAATAAGTATTATTCAACTTTACCTGGGAATTATGTAGTTGTATAGAAATTGCATTGGTTAAAATTAGACTTGCATTATTTAGTCACATTTTAATATTAAGTTGGTCATGATTGCAACTTTAGTTTAAGTATGAGGTCACTATATTTGCATAAAAATCAGGAAGGATCTTGCCAAAGATATGAATTCTGCAGAGGAATATATTCAGTTTTTATATCCCATAACAATAAAATAAAGTATATGATGTTAATAACATTTTACATCACTTTAGATTTAGACAGCACTTATTACAAATATCCTGTAGTACTTGCAGAAATGATTAGTAAGTACTTTTGATTATATATATTTTAAATCTTATATATAGACTTTAAATACAATAAAAAACATCTATATTACTTTTACAAGAGTAACTAGAAATATCTTTTAACTATTTATTCTCGTCTACTCATTCAGTACCAAGATATATTAAAAACATATAAATTATAAATAATTCTTTTTTCTCAAAAGTAACCTTTATTAGTTAAAGGTTACAAAAATTTTTGGGTACACTTACTCATTGAGGATTACAAAGTGTTCAATGTTACATGGTAAAACAATTATTGACCAAGTTTATATAAAATGCATATGCTCGATAACAATTATATCCATAAAAGGGTTATTATAATTTTGATTAATGTGTATCTGTAAATGGATAATAAACTCTTGACCCACAGCCAAGCCATGTCAAGACCAATATAGGTACCTCTTTCTCCCAATTAAAAGTCCAAATGTGCAGGGACCACATTCAGTCTACCTGCCCAAAATTGGAAAGCCAATTAAAAAAAACTAACAATAATTAGAACAGATCTGCACTGCCCAAAACCAACCTATCAAGGGCACAGTAGCCGACCAGAGCAAGAATGGTGCTAATACTTTGACCAGGTACTCTCCTGGCAGGTTTTACATTTTAAACCTACACTTGTAGATGTTACAAAATATTAACATCTTCTTCTCTATATGCTGACAAACTCAAGATTTTTCAAATAGATCAACTTTCATAGAAATTCTGAAAGCCAATAGTAATATTTTGTATTTATTGTTGTTTTTATTATATTGTAAATGATTCTATTTCTTATAGGTATAATATCAATAATTATGTGCTTATAATGCTCTTAAAGAAGTTATTTTACTAAATTTATTTAAAGCTTAGTGCTTTCAAAGCTCTATGGCTTCATAATCATAGCTGTGTGCAGTTGATAGTGATGAGGGGGTGTTTTCAAATTTATGTTAATTAGATGTTTCGGTATTTATTTAAAATATTGTTTGACTTAGTTTGTCCATCTCTTTGAAATGATAAAACAGGTGTCCTTTCTATTAATTGATTGGGTGTCATTATTTATAAAATATGCCTCCTTTATTTCGAACCTATGATCATTACTCTCTTTGCACACTATTATGGGATTGGTGGATTCTGATCTGTGACCAGTAGCTTTTTCATGTTCCATGAATGCTGATGTAGACTCCTTGTTGTTCAGTGCCCTTATATATACATATATATATATATTGTAATGATCCGGAGAAAGGGAGACTTAATGTAATCTACACTACAGGGCACCACTAGGCATTTGAACCTAGAAAATTTATAAAGTAGGCAGATACGTAAGTCAAAAAAAATTTTTATTTTATTTTATATGTTTTGATATCCGGTCGTTAGCCCATTGTCACTAGCTCAGTGGAATAGCAGAGATTTATATTTTATAATAAATTCTTATCTAAGAATATATATAAAAAAGAATAAAATAAGCCACTGCCAGTAATTATACACACAAACATTTATTTACACACATATATAATATTTAAAATTGTTTTAGTATCAGTTTACATTAACATTTAACATTATTTTTAACTTTTATTTTAGATTTTAATCTACATTTTAATTTTTATACTATTATAAGTTTGCACAGATGGATTTATAAAAGTTTGTTTTATAATGTTGAGTATAGATCGGTTACATAGATTACACGGTCAAAAACATTTCAAAATAAACATAAACGATCAAAATATAAAATCATTGGTGGAATTGCAGAGGGAAGTTTATATGAAACCCAATAGCATTCATCATAAGATGCTGCATTGACACCAATAACTTAAAAAACATCTGAATAAATACATTTTAGATACTCACCATAAGATATCATTATTTATCGAATGTCTATATATTTTGATCAAATATGAAAAACAAAACATAATTGACCGATAACGAATCCATGAAAGCATCTATACCTAGCTTAAATTTAATGCATTTTTATTTAGAGTGTCGAGTATGAATAGACTATGTAGATTTGCATTTGAAAGAAAATATTCTATCCTTATTTAACCTTAGGCCAAAAGTTCGCAGTCAAACCAACGTCAATTCATCTGATATATCGATGCATTCAATGTAATACAAATACGGCAGCACAAAAGATTAAGAGAATAAATTGCCTCTCATCAGATAGGACAAGAAGAGCAATAAAAAAACTCCATAAAAAAGGTCTGTGGTCATTTTGACAACTTGCGAATTGCATTTCAAAGGCCAAAAGGAAGTGTGCAGCATATAAAGCGATTCTGCCCATAGCAAATCTCGTACTACATCTACTAATTACACCAATATATCCAATCCATTGACCCAATTTAACTACGAAACAAATAACCTAAGATTACCCTCCCCTAATATAACTTTACAAATCTATATAGCCATTCATGCCCGACTTAAGTTTAACATTTATATAATATTAAATTAGCGAAAAACAAAAATCATAAATAAAACTTAGAAGAACCAAAAAAAAACAAATAAATAAATAAATAAATGGAAATGATTAAAAAAAGAAACATCAATAAAAAGAATTAATAAGGAATTTAGTTTGGTCAGATAGGATCCTATTTCTATTTTTTTTAAATACTGGGAAAGTTTATATTTTAAAGTTCTTAGTGTTTTCAAATTAATATTCATTTAAGTTCATAATGTGCTTACGGTTTTAGAAATGTTCATTAATATCTGTTGCTTGCCATTTGGAATCCAGCGTTAAAATCCCTCGATGATCCTGTGGTCCTCAATATAGGAAAATCGATGATTTATTTTATTTTTTTTATAACAACTGAAGGAATTGAAAGTGCGTCTTTCAATCCCTTCACATCCGACTCTCTACAACCACATATCTGTCCACTCCTAATAACTCTTCACTCACTAAACATTTTATTATCAAACTTTTTTTTTATATGTAACTTTTGGATCCAATGGACATTACATCATCGATGATGATGATCTTTCCATTGAGGTCCGATTTCCCGATGAATTTCTCTCATTTGCTATTAGTTTCTATTGTTTTCCTATCTGACCATTGCTTATACATTTAAATGCCCAAAGGCTAGTTCACTTTGACTAATTAAAATAATAATTTCCATTTTTCAATAACATTAATTAATTTGTTTTCAAACTTAAAGATATATTTTTATCTCTAAATTTTTTTTAAGTTTTTGCTTTTAAAATACTTTTTCTATTTTTAATAAAGTTCTATTTTAATAATTTTTTTTCATCTGTGCGATTATATATATATATATATGAGTTTAGTATAGAATTTTAATTTTCAATTTTTAATTCTTAAAAAGGAAGTTTTATTTGCAAACTTTTATTCTTTTTATGTTTACTAATAAAAAAACAATGTAACATTGTCTGTGTCCATTATAATATATATATGCTGGGATGCTCTATTTGTAATGGTAGTTTTTGTTTCCCCATAATATGAGGCTCTGCATCTGGCCTGAGGGCATTGTATCTGGTACACCACTTGAGATGTTAGTTTGGGATCAAATTTATCTTTTGAATTGTTTATTAGTTCATTAGTGTTGGCTGAAGTGCAGAAGCCAATAATAAATTCTTTTGATAATGTTTATAAAGATTAAGTATGTTTCTAATATTCTGTGTCTAGATTTAGTTTTTTCTATTCATATATTCTGCCCTTATATATTTTTAGAAATTTTAACATTTATATTTTAAAAACACAAATGAAGACAGAAAACTATGCCAATTGCTCTTCTAATATAAATTTTGAATTATTTGTATCTTTTTGATTAAACCAAGCATATATTTGAAAGCTATAAAAATCTTGGCCTAACTAAATGACTTGGTTGGGTCAAAATTACCATCTTTATTCCCAATGTCTTTAACTGTGAATTTCAAATCTAATAGTGAATAATGGTTGAAGTTTTTAAAAATATATGTACACCTTTACTCTGGACAGTGAGCTGAATTAGGTCTTCAAAAAACTCTATAAACCAAATATCACATAAAGGTAAGCAAATATAATGAATTCCTATATAAAATAGTTAATTCAATAACATATTCAAAATATATAGAGACCTGATAAATAAAATATAATTTAAATTGGTAAAAATGTTAATTAATGATTAAACATTTAATAAGCATATTGTAATTAAAAGGTATTAATCTGTGGGCAATATACCAATTAAAAATTTTCAATAATTATTATTTTTTAAATAAAGAATTATAATATTTTCATTGATTGTTAACTATTTTGCTTCTTTCATGGCCAAGAAATATTATCCAAATTATTTTTGGTGCACCTGATATTCTGCTATCAAAAATTTGTTAAATAAATATAATATATAGTTGAACATTGTGGTTTGAATAATGTACATGATTATTTTTTTTTGCCATACTGTATTTTTTAATGTTTATGAAAAAAATGCCATTAGCTTGACTATGTCAGAAACAAATTGCAAGATTAGTTATTTAAATTAAGCAAATTACTATTTTTAACTTACATTTAGTAAACTTTGATTATATAAGGTTGATTATTAGCTGGATAATACAGAAAATCTTTTTTTCCAAAATAATTTACAATTACTTTTTACAGTTAAAATAATCACATTTTTGCCACAGGAATTTTTATTAAAATAATAGTTTCTGCTACAGGTTATATAGAAGGTTGATTATTAGCTGGACAATACACAAATTTTTTTTTATTTAAATTATTTATCATTGCAATGATTGTATTTTATAATTAAAATAATTATATTTTTGTCACAGGCAAAATAATATTTGTAAAAATTTTAATGTATAAAATTGATTGACTAAATATATTTTAGCTATGAACACATTTAAAAATTTAATATCAATACATTTTGTTGTTAATATTTTAATAATGTTTATTATTATTATTATTATTAATAATAATAATAATAATAATAATAATAATAATAATAATAATAATAATAATAATAATAATAATAATAATAATAATAATAATAATAATAATAATAATGTTTATTGTTGTATGTAATCAGAGTATGTTTTTAATAACATATTGCACTGATTCAATTGTCATTTTTTTTGCTTATGTATTTATTAACAATAAAACTTTTCTTTATTTTGAATATATCACAAATGAAAACACTGATCATCCTGCAAGAATACTGGATAAAAATTAGATTTAGTACATTAATTGTATTTTAATTTAATCAAAACCTAATATTGTATTGTATATAATGAATAAACTTTATACTAAACTGTACATTTTTAGTATGGATTTCACTATTTTATTTTTATATATCATAGCTTTAATGAAATCAGTATTCATCACCATTGTTACAAAATCATAACTATTTTAAAAAAATGGTGGTGATTATAATAGTGAATAATCAATTTTAAATGTATAAATTGATGCGAATTGTTATGATGAATCCTTGTGGCCCATTGCTAACAGATATATATATATATATTTTTATATATATATATATATATATATATATATATATATATATATATATATATATATATATATATATATATATATATAAAATTGGAATTGTACAATACTATATCAGTAACATCTGATATTATCTTATAAAAAAATGAAATAATGTGAAATTTAAAAATTTTTTTTAGTAAAGACTTAAAACTATGCTTAAAAGTACTTACAGGTGCAATTTGAGAATTATTAGATGTTCAATAACTTACTTTAGTGTATAATTAGTATAGGGTAGGGGGTGGCTTTTTATAAAATAGTCAGTTTAAGTTTGAGTTGATGCTAATTTGTTTTATTTGTTCACAAATCAGTATTAAGATTTGTTTGAATGATTCTCTAGTTCATTTGCTTTTCATATTTTTGTCTATAGTCTAAACAGTGAAATATGTTTAACTCATCATCATTAAAATTGTCATTTCAGTCATGTCAGTTTAATATCTATTGTATATTATTTGTAAATATTCATGCATTATCCAACTTAATTTTCATTCATATGTTTCATTAAACCATCAAGTATCATATCTCATATCCAAATATTTAGTTTCATAACTAATAGTCTTAAAAACCAGCTTCATTACATTTTAAGTGAATTAATGGATTATTGGACTGGTGAATTATTGAACAATCACTATACTAGAAAATATTTTATTTTGTTAAAATAATTGTTATTAATTTTATTTTGTTACTTTAAAAATCTAAATTCTTAGTTCAATTTATTTTTAATCTTTACTTTTATTCTAATAGACCAAGTAATTTTTGTCTACTTTCTTTTTCAAGACAAGAAAGTTTCTTGCATAAAGTTCAGTGCGAGGGAGGAGAAAATCCCTGTCTGGTGACCTTTGACCTTTCAAATAACCTTGGACTTTTGGAAGAATAAATGTTAGGAAATGTTTTAAAAAGCTATAAAAGGATTAATCAAGACTATTAACAGCAGACTACTGAAAAATTTCTTACTACTGATTCATCTTTAAGTTCATTTTTATTAGCAAAGTTTAATAGTACAATTATGTGTATTATAAGTTAATTTTTCCAAAGCCAAGTTTTTAAAGTATAAAAAAATATTATGGGTTTCCAAATATGAGAGCGTAAACAACACTAAGAGGTACATTGACTCTGTTCTTAAGCTAACTATTTAAATTTTTAAACTATTATTTAGGATACATATGTGTGTTTGTGCTATATATTATTTAAATTTAATTGCCAAAACTGAAGAAAGAATGGAGATGTATAATAGTATTTTAAATTTGCTTCATTTACACTTTAAACCTAATTGGAAAGAAGAAAGAAGAATGTTTGTTTATTTTTCAAAATTATTTTTCTTAAATTTTAATTATAGTATTACGAAAACAACTGAAGCATGTATATATCTTTATTATGTTGGGAAAATATGTGAACTATTATTAAACATTTTAAGAACTCTTTCTGATAAATTTTGTGCTAGTTATAAAAAAAGATTAAGAAGGATGCATATGAATCATTTAATTTCATTGTCATCTTTATTGGAACATTTGCTTAATTGTTTTCTAATTTTGCCTATAAAAAGAATTAAGACTAAATGTGCAATTGAATGCATTGTTAATATTGATCTATATTTCCCAACTAATGTGAGAAATGAATTTATAAAATGGATAAAATACTTTATTAATTGCACTCCTCATTTGCTGTGAAACTTCCCTATCTAGAATATTGCCAACAAACTCATCTAAATAAATATTATTAGTTAAATAATTATATACATTTGTGAATGGCTTTAAAAATATAAAATGAATGCTTGAATATATCTGAGGAATAAAATATGAGTTATTACTTTATTTGCATCATGATAAAAATGTTTATTGCTTAATTAATAAAAAATTATCCTACATGATATTACTAGTGGTTTATTAGCCTTGCTAAAAACATTGAATGTGCTATTCTGGATCCCAAATAATGTTGTTTTGTTTTCCTGCAGGAACATGTTTTATGTATTCATCAGTATTTATCTTTGTGCTAATAATTTGTATTGTTTAAGATATGACCAAGAGATGTCATTTATAAACTATCAATAAACTTTTCGTTTTTTTTTTACAACCAAGAAAAAAAGAAAAAAGAACTTTAGTTATTATTATTATTTAATATTTGATAGATAGATAGTTTAAGAAGTGTTTTATGATTTTTATTATTATATTTATTATTGTTTTCTACTAGAACATCTCATGAAATGTATAATATGGGAAATATTATACAAGGTATTTATTATTATTATTTTAGTATAAGCTTTATCATGTGTTATAATATAAACAGACATGTGTGGTAAAATGGAGACGTCTATTTAATGTTGAAGAGGTAATAGCTCTTTAAAAAAAGAAGCTTATTATATAGATTCTTATAGTATATCGATGCGTTTTTTAATAGATTAGAAAATAATTATTTTCAATAATTATTTAACCTAGAATATAAAGCTTTATCATTTATCTAAGCCAAACTTTTGCTTTAGATTTGTGCTCATGTAAATGCACTATATAAAAAAAATTATTTTGACTTGCCTTGCCAATAGAAATTATTGCCTTGTTTCTCAACATCATTAGTATGTTACCAAGTCATAAATATTATATTATCAGATATGAAATATTTGTCCATTATTGCTTTTACAGTTAGTAATTGATACTTTTATAGTAGTTCTTGGCTTACTGGGATTTGAATTGTCTGTGTATTATTATGATTGTATATGTGTGTATATTATTAAATTCAACTATAATAATGTGTAAATTGCAAGTAAAATGATATAAAGTCTATTGGTTTTGGAGGAAGAGAAGAGTCAATTGATTTGGAAAGATTAGAGATTTATTTAAGTATAAATTTATTGTTCTTTATTATGCTTGAATGGAAAAGTATCCAGTGGCTATATAGAGTAAAGTTATTGATGTTTTATAGTATTTTATAGGATTGAGTGATTTCTCCTCTTTTGGATTTGAATATTGGATATGGTAGATTGCCTAGTGTATTGTATGGGATTGAATAATCTCTTCCTCTTTATGTATTAAAGTATTTGATAGGAGTAGATTGAATCCTCCAGTTTTGCTATTTGATATTATGAATTAGAGTATATGAAGCCAAGCGTTTTATCTCCCTGATTATTTGGTGATGAGATTTATTCCACCAGTTTATTTAGTCTCAGAAGTAGACTTGGAAGTTGTTGTGTTGTTATTTATATGATTTGAATTGTAAATTTTTTTTAATCCCATATGCTTATTGAATGTTTTTCCATCTTATAATTATAGCCAAGTGCCAGATAATTTATTGATAATAAAGAAGAATAAAAGCAGAATTGATTTTTTTACAAAACAACTGTAGTAAAGTTAGTGATTAAAGCTTGATTGTCCATTGCCTTTGTCCATATTATGATTTATTACACGTTCATAAGTAAACAGATTGGATTGATTAGTATTAATTATTTATTTTAAGACACACAGGATATTACAGACTCATGCATAAAGTATTAATTTGAAAGATATGAAAAAATCCATCATTAATGTATAACTTTAATTATCATTTTATATCATGTTGTATTTATCATTTAAGTTTCACCTCATCAATTTTCAATGTTCAATCATCATTTGAGTAAGTAGGCAAGCAAAGATAAAATATAGTTAATGAATAGAATTATTTATTTCTATTTTGGCAAAATAAAACATAGTTAATTAATAGAATTCTTTACTTCATTTTTGCAAAGATAAAATATATTTAATTAATGGAGTTATTTATTTCATTTAGCAAAACGTAGTTTGATATTATTTTATTTCATGCTTATTCTTAGGTTTCAAACCTCTTTACTTTATTTTTAGTTAATGTGCATTTGAAGTAAAATGCCAAAATTTTAGTTTTAAATTTATAATTGAATACAAATAATTAACCATATGTTAGTTATTATAGACTTATTAACTAATTGATGATTTGAGAGTAATAAAAAAAAAATAAGATGCCGAATGTAAAGGAAATTTTGTAGCTTATTACTTGAAGTTTAGGGCTATACTACTTCAATTCTATATGTTTATCAGAAGTGACTGATAATTGAAAACCATTTTGCAATAAAATGTAAAGATTTTATTTTGGTTCATTATTTAGTGTTAAAAAATATAATGTGTTTCATAGATCTATCAGGATGATTTGATGCACGAAATGTGTCAAATTTGAAATTAGACATTTATATTGTGTTATCTATTCTTATGTAAATTTTAACCATTGATGCTAAAGACATCCAGAAATTGTATTTGTACCAATTAGAAAAAAATTAAATGTTTGCTTAACTATTTTTAATTTTGTTAATAAATGTTTTATTATTCAAACTGTATTCAGAATTCTTCTTTAACATACGTTCGTATTTCATATTTCCACACATGCTCACACATTTATTTTATTTAATATGATATGATTGTACTTTAAATTTAATTTAATGATAAACATCCAGATATGATGATGTTGATTTCCTTGATCCAAACACTGTATGAGATGTCAATTATTTGCTGATTTTCTAAAAAAAGGGTTTTATCATTTAGTAATTGTTTAGATGATGAATTGAAATCAAAATGTGTCCGATTTCTTTCATTATCTAACTACCATTATTTTGTTAGGGTATTGCTTAATTTATTCCATACCTTCATAATATTAAACAATAGTTGTTGAGAGATAGAGATTTTAGATTACGCTGTGCAATGAATTAATTCCCTGAGATATTCAATTTTTAATTCAGATTAAAGTTAAATTCAGTTAACTAGATTAGATTAGTGTATAATTAAAATTTTAGTAATGATAGGTTTAGTTTAAGTTCAGATCCAACTTGTTATACATTATAGTTTCTAAATATTACAGTTTATTTATTAGTTTAATTTTATAATATGGTAGAGGTTGTTCAACGCATGTGGATGATGGAAGGAGGTGAAGTATAGACTATACCTGGTTAATTTTAGATGGTAGAATTTTACCAATTTAATTCTTGTTTAGTATAGAATTTAATGGATGTTTTATTTCCTATTAATTATAATATTTCCTCCCACATCTAATGTACATTTTACATCTCATAGACCTCCGCATCCCTCAACTGAGCTAGGCTTAGGTGAAACTTTATTTAAGAGCCTCATAAATAATTTTAGGATGAAGTTAGATCAATAATTTATTCTATGATCCATAGAAATGGCGCCCCCGGGTATTTATTTGTTAGTGATAGTGATTGGTGATGAGGGGTTACATATATATATATATATATATATATATATATATATATATATATATATATATAAACAGAATACATAGTTAAATAATGTTAAAATATTTATATATAAAGTTTGGACTACATAGCAATAGTTATTATTTGTTTTCTAACCTATTTGACAAAGTTTTTTAGCTTTGTCAAATAAAACACTTGTTCTGTTATTATACATTGGTTTAACAAATTTGAAGCTTTTATTTGCAATATAATGAGCTAAAATCTACTAAACATTTGTTTGCAAGTACTCTAGGTGCATCTAATATTTATTTTATCTTTTTATACTCACTAAATATTTAGAAATATTATTATTTTGATTGTTTTATTAAACATATTTTCACAATTTGGTTTTAGGGTAAAGGTGAAGAAAAAGCATCTTTGTAATAAATTTGACTGATAATAATAATAGAAAAACATGAATAACAATTATAATTTAAAATAGTACTTGTTTTGAGATTAAAAAGATTTTAAAATATAAAATTCAGAGTAATAAAAAATATTGAAATAAATAGACACCTTGTTTTAAAATAAATAAATAAAGCTTTTCTATATATATATATATAATCTTTTTCTAGCATTTATAATCACTTATTACATATATTGGTTTCATCAATAAATGTCTGAATTACTGAAGTTATAATATTTTTGTTATAAAGAATTAAAAAAAAGTTTCTGAGTAATGTATAAAGTCATTATTTAAACTATTTTATTACTGATAACAATTGAGAAAAGAAAGAGCTTTATCACTAAATGCATCTGCAACTTTTTATTTTCAAGCATTTCCTTAGTTTTCCACCTACAGCTTGATTAAATGAATAAAATAATCATTTGTACAGAAAAAAAATTATCAGTTCTTATCAAAGCATGCTTAACCTTTATAAATTATTAAAATAATATGCATCAATTCTGGAAAAAGATCAACATCTGTCAGAATTAAATAACAAACATTTATTTAATAAATATCTATGAGTAAAGATATAACAATAAATTTCAGTCATCACATCAGGACATAATTTTTAAAAGCTTAGATATAGAAACATATATAAAATAATTGTTATCTTCATCATTCATCTGTCAAAAGAAAGGTGTTATTGAATAGTTCAAGTCTTTTTTAAAGTATATCTATCATAATTTTTTCAAAAATTATAATGGTATTTACCTATGTCTCTCTCCCCCCCCCATACATATTCATTTTACCCTTCACATTTTTTAAACATATTTTCATTACTCATCTTTTTCTAAATATATAATAGAAATTCATATACCATTACAATACTAGCTAAAACAAATATTTGACTAAAATTCTTCCACAACCTTGGTTTCATCTAATAACAAATAGACTTTGTCACATGATATTCAACTAAATATATATATATATATATATATATATATATATATATATATATGTATATATAGCTATTATATATATATATATATATATATATATATACAAAAAATAGCTTTCTTACCATTCACTTCAAATACCAACTTCCCTTAACATCAAAAGACATCCTTATCAGATTAATGGCTTCAGATTCAAAAAATTTTATCATCAAAGTTTTTTTTACTCTTCAATTCACTTTTTTAATAAAAGACAACATCTGACTTATCAAATATTTTATGATTTATATTTAGTTCATAAATATACACAGCTGAATTATGGTATCTGTTTTAATTCTACTTATATGAACACTAATTCTTTCATTAAGACTTAATTTACTCTGACCTATATCAATTTTATGACAACTGCAAAAAATCTTATAACCTACCCCAGAAACAGATTTGCAATCAATTGACTGTTTTGAACTATTTAGTAATGAATTTAAACTCAGGCCTTTTTTCCATGCCACTTTTATACTACCCAATAATAAACTATATAAATCAATTTACTAATTGATGACCTACACGACAAAGAAGTAAACTATTATTTTCATTAACAATTAAATTTTTATCATTAAGAGGTTTATAGTTATTTTTATTAAGTATAAGATTTCTAATAAATTAATGATTATATCCTAACTCAATATAGTCAGAATCAAACTGATTCCTCTGAATATAACTTATTTTCAAAATTATTAAGCATTCTATTTTTCTAACAAAAATCCAATAAAGCAAGTCTCTTATGACTAAAAGACTGATAACTATCTGGCCTTATCATATTTCTTAAATTTTTTTTTTTAAGAAATGACTACAAAATAAAGCATTACCAACTTTATCAACACTTAAATATAAACAATTTAACTTAATAATCCCCCTCAATAGTAAATTTAATATTAAAATCAAGCACTTTCAATTTATCAAAAAACCCTTCAATTTACCTTCCTGTATAACTTGACAAGGTGTATTTGTTAATATATGAAATCAAATGTTGTGGAAGAATTATTAGTGAAATTTTGTTTTTGCTAATATTTTAATGTTATATGAATTTCTATTTTATTTATAATTATTAGTGTAGCATTAGACAATGTTTATTTTTTATTTTAAATATATGTTTAAATTAATTGCTTTTACTCCTAATCTTTCAGTCAATATACATATATTTTTAACATTTTTAACATCTTACGTTTTACAATTACAACTTATCTTTCTGTATACTATATATTTATTTTTTTCTCACTTATTTTATATATAACTATATTCCAAACGAAATATGCTCCAAGACTTTTTCATTATTTAAAAAAAAAAAGGATTGAAAATAACTTATAACTAATTAAAAGCTAAATAATTTTTCAATTATTTAAAAGCATAATTTTGCTTTAAAAGTTTCTATCAATTTTAAATTTGTACTCTTTTCACTTATTCTCCCCAAAAACTTACTTTCTTTAGGAAAAAATAGCCATTAATTTAATTTCTAATAAAATTAAATTTAGCAAATTATTAAAGAACACTAAGTACTGTCTCCAATTGAACTTTTTTAAGAAAAACAAAATTCAAAATTATGAATTAAATAGAGAAGTATCCAAACTAAATAAGAAAATATATAAAAAAATGCCATTCACTTAAAAGTAAAAAAAAATCTTATCAAATTACAGGTATTTACCACGAATGTGTGTGTGTTTTTTGTTTTTTTTACATTTTATTAAAATACGTGTATATCAATTTATTTACTGATTTATAATTATTTTTAAATATATATTTATTTGAGTAATAAAGAAAAAAAATATTGCTTAAATAAATTATATATCACTGTAAAATAATATCTAGATGCATTAAAGATTTGAATTATTTTTGAATTTCAGTAATAATTATTTTTCACAATATAATGAATTTATATCTTTTATTGCATACACATGGATGCATACATAAACTAGCACATACATGCACACACACACACACACACATATATATATATATAAATTCAATATTTTTTGTAAGGAGTCAGTCTCATTGAATATCTTTCATTTCATACATTATTATTAATTATTCTGTGAAAGGTCAATACATTATTACATTTGAGAATTATATGAAATTTGACTAAATAAGTTGATCAAAATGCCACTAAGGAACCATTACTAAATTTTAATCTTGCTATTATGGGAAACATGGAAAAATCAAATGAATCCTCATAGATAAGTATTTGGAATTTTTACTGACTGTTGCATTTTCAGAATAGCCTATTTGGTTAGAGTGGTTGGTTATCTTAAATTCACAAATTACAAATGTAAAGATTCAGGCTTAATCCCTATATTTAGTATTTTCACTGGTCAGGTCAGTAGCAATAGAAAATAAGAAAAGAATAAAAGCACTTAAAACATTGTGTTTATACTAGTTTTTGTGTTGTTATTAACAGCTGAATGTATTTTAAAAGTTTAAATAAAGTTTAAATTTTTCTAAAGATATTTAACATTTAATATTAGATATTGGAAGTAGACCAATATATAATTACTTTTCTTGTTGTTTATTTACTAATTTATCTCCACATTTAAACTAGTGCAATGTGTATATTTTATCTAATATCACTATCAAACTATTAAATTTTGACTACTTCTTTCAATATATATCAAGAACCAATCATTTAATCTATATATTATATACTATATAACTAATTCATAAAAATCGGATTGAGCTAAGCCAAGAGTGAACATATAATTTTCACAAATGCACGCAAAGGTTTAAATATCATAGTTTGTGCAATATAAAACCTATTTAATAATCTTTATTATTATTATTTTAAAGATAACAACAACAAATTTCACATGAATTATTCTGTTCACATTTGACGATTAATGTATATAAACAATTATTTTATTTTATTCCCAAAGTGATATGTTATATTGTGGATAAAGTAAATTGATTCTACTTCAACTATATACTTAAATATTTAGCATATATAAAAAACAATCTTTTGCTATAATGACCTCTTTTTTATTTACTTATTGTAGTGTTTTTGTTTCTCTCTTCTCTATGCCACTGTTATAATTCATATAGTTTATGTAACATTATCTATATTATATATAATATGAAAGTCAATTATTGGTGAATTTTACATTTTCAAATATTCAGTATTAGTCAGTAAATGGATATCTAGTTATTATTGGACCAGAGGACAAATATTCTAAGCTAATAGTTGCAGATTTTGGTAAAAACTATTGTAATAATTCCTAAGTTATATTTTTAATTCAATTAGGTTCATTTAGTTAGATGAAGCCCCAAAATTTCTTAATTGCTATATGCTGATGTTTAATATTTATTGACATAAGTTAAGCAAATTCTCTTTTTAAACAACATATTCAGTGAGCCCTTATTATTAATACTTTGTTTTTAAGAAATTCATGAATGTTTGAATCTTAGTAGCTTGTCATTCATGCATCGCAGCTGATTGGTTAAAATTTTGTTTTCTTTTTTAAATTGCACAAAAATTATAAGCATGACATCAACAGAAATCACAGCATTCATTGATCCTTGATTTCACCATTCAAATGATATATATTACATTGATATTGGAGAAAATTTGAATTTTTTACAATTATTTTTAAAAGTAGATGAATTTATTTTTTTAATTTTCTGGTCAATTTACTAGTTTACATGAAGCGATAAAGGCAAAAAATCTTTAGCAGTCTTATAACCCTAATATAATGGATTAAAAATATGCAAATAATTCAGATATGAAGGTCTTCAACATAATATAAATGTAATCACAGAATATCATAAGTTATTAATTTTAATTTTTAATATTTTAAATTTTTAAAAATTATTTGATAAATGGTATATTAATTGGTTTGCATTTGTATTAATGTGTGTGTAATATATAAATTATATAATATTAAATCATTTATGCTCTTTATTATACAATATATAAATTCAAATATAACAAAAGTTGTTTTTGTAGTGTAATTTTGGGTCTCTGATCCAAGTTTGAGGCAATCTTATTTTATAGACATAATGATTCTCAAAAGGTATATGTTTATATTTGTATTAGTGTGTTTGTTCTTGCATTGTGTTTGTATAACAAGTAATGATTTACATATATAGAGCAGTGCAATATAACTTTTAAAAACTAATAATCTAATGTACAAAACAGATTGCAGTTGATAAAGCAATCACAAAATTTACTGGGTATAGTACCATGTGAAAATATAAAGACTTACAATCAATAAAAATATTTTTTAAATGGTATGTGTATAGTGGTAGCAACAATCGTTATGCATATAGTACAAGGAATTGTATGCAGGCAAAGAATCAAATTTTGATTCTTTCCTATGTCTTGATACTCATACTGTGGAGTCAGTAGTTTTGCCATATCTTCCATCACATTATTTTCAAGTCCATAGCTAGAAAATGAGCTATATGCAAATAAATTATATTTCTGTAGGACAATAAATATAACAAGATAGCATCACTAGTGTTAATAAAGAATATAAACATCACTGATGTACACAAAAATATAAAATGAGATGAAACTTATTTTATCAGTGATACAGACAGTAGCCTACAATTTCTAGTTTAAATAGACAAAAAGCTTATTGCTATGATGATAAATGCATATCTGTCTTCTGGAAATAAATTGTTTTATATTTTTTATTAGTAGACACCTTTGAGATTTGTCAACTTTTGGGATATAAAATAAAAATGCAGAATTCTTATGCAAATACTTTTGGAGATTCTGAAGCTATGGATTATCTCAGATAAGAAGAATTATATAAGGTTTGAAAGATAATTTTGTGAGGAATACAAAAAAATTATCACTGAAGATGTAATTTAAACGTCGTTAATGATACATTAAAAATTATAAACAAACAATAAAGTAATAATTATGTTGGATGTTGAAATTTCTATTCTTTCTTATTTTGTAAATGGTTATTACTATTTGTTTTAAACTTATCGTTTTCCTTAGCTATTCTAGTTTCTATTAATGTAAAACCTTTTACTCTAGCATTATTAAAATTGAAATTATTGTGAAAATTGTATCTTGGGTCAGTTTAAAAAAAAAATCAATATGACGCTTCTAGATTCAAGCAGTTAAATCATTTTTACTTGATGACAAATTACTATATATTTTTAAATCTTTGATATAGATGTTACATTTAATAAATTTAAAATATATTTTTATTTCTAAAATTGAAAGATGTCAACTTTAGTCTTAAAGTTTAAAGTGAGTCAACTGCATATTAAAAACTTTTAACATGATTTTTTCAACTTTAGAGTGTTTCTTTTTGTGACATTAAAATTTAAGTTTTTAAAAAATATTTTCGTTTATTTTATTAAAATTCCTAACATAGTTTCCATATATAATTAATATTTTAATGCTTGTTTATTTTTATTTAAAACTAAATATATATTTTGCAATTTTATACATACGAATAAAACTATATACATATATACTGTAATGGAATGGGATTTTGCCTGGTACAATAGGTTAGCTAGGTTATCACAATGAATGACATAATCTTTCTTGGATCCTTGCACTTATATACCCACATACACTTTAACTTCATTCCTGGGAGATAAGTTAATAAGCAAATAAATATTAAACTATATACTTAAACTCAACTCATTCTTGCTACCTTTCATTTCCGTTATTCCCAGGTTTTAAACTTATGAAGAATCCGCATAATCATCTAGTTCAGAGTAAATTAATATTATTTAAAATGCTGATATGCATGAACGTGTTTAGGTGTTTAAGGATAGATGTAGATATATAAAATCTGTGTAAATGTGTAAAAATATATGCAAGAATGTGAAGAGATATGACTAATTGAATATAGAAAAATATACAAAGAGTTTTTAATTTGAAGACATATATATTTAACAAATATATTTTCAATAAGTAGCATTTTAATAACAAATTTTATAACAACATATAAAATATTTAATTAACCTTTATGGATACTCTTTGATTATAGTTTATTTCCATTATTATTCCAAACCCGTATCTCCTATAAAGAGTATCCATTTGATGTCTATACTAACATAAATGAAATTTATTTCATACTTATGATTGTCTAAATGATTCTTGCTATCTACGTGATTATATTGGAATTATATTTTGTTTTATTTTCATTAACTTGATAGGTTAAATTTCTATCAGCCATATTGATGATATAGGATCCCCCTATTATATAATATAATTATAATAAAGACAGGAAAAACCATTTGTAATAGAACTAATTAGTCAACTATACTGAAAACATTTAATTAAAATATTAGTATGAGCAAATATATATATATAACAGGTGTAAATGTATAAATGTTGGGAATAAATATTTATTAGGTAAAATCTTACTTTTTCCTTGATGATGATCAGATTTGTAAACAAGCAAGTTCTCTTCAGTCGTAACCTATATTTTATTTTATTTACAATAATGACAATAATGTCTATCCATTATATTATGTATTGGCACTTATTTCCCCAACTTTTTGTATCTATAGTAAAGGAAAGATATGAACATGAACATTTTTATAAAATATATAATTACGATAGAATGACAGCCTGTTAAGCTAATTGCGCAGACGCTGTGAGAATGTTATTAATAAATGAATACCTTCGAACAACCACATGATATAGTATTTATTAATAACATTCTCACAGCGTCTGCGCAATTAGCTTAACAGGCTATCATTCTATCGTAACTATAATCGTACGCAAGACGTTATAAAATAAATGCTTATAAAATATATAATTAAATCAAATTCACGACATCAAACTAAATGTAATTTTAAAGTTCATAAGGAAAAATGTACCAGTGAAACAATTTAATAATCCTCATTAATCCGTTTTAGGTCTAGATGGTAAAATGTGAGTGTTCTGGAACATCTAGTAAGTCATTTATATTTTCCACACTTGTGACTTCTGCTTTGGAGGGTAGAGTGATTCAATATATTTATTAATGGTAAACATGATGTTTTGTAGAACAGAAGTTAAATGCTAAGTCAATTTTATCCAGTTCTGAGAATTGTAGCTTCATGAGAGATGACTTTCTTTCCCCGATGTGATTTTGCAATTAACAGTGCATGGTTGTCTGTATTGCTATTTATGAATATATTTTTATTAGAATATCTTGAATAAAATAACAGCGATATTTTTACTATAAGGTCTTCTTAATCCGTTAGTTCAATATTTGGTTTAAAAATTAGAAACATTTTGGAAATTCGAATAATTCGAATTTAATTTTGAAGATTTCAGTTTTGAATTCCTCAGTTGGCTAGTTATATGTGCTTTTTATTACTTTCTTAAATATTCAAATAGTTATCTCTATTACTATTTCACGTCAATGGTGAATGATATTTCTATTCGAATTACAAGTTTGAATTCTCTGCTTATATTTATGCAGGTTGTTCAGCTGATGAGAAACTTTTATCTGAATTCGGATAAGCTCGTTGCTTTCTATAATTTCCTATTATTAAAATGAGGCTATTTTATTAAAGGTAATTTTAGATAACCTTGAATATTAAGTTTGTGATTTTGATTTATGTCCATTGTTTACATAATTACTAGTGATTATTATATATAGATAATATGTTAATAACAATAAAATTATTATTTGTTGTTTTTTTTCTTTCAAATAATTTCATTCCTTGCTCACATTTACTGTGTTTGATTATATTTCTCTCGTATTGTTGTAGTGTATCGAGTTACATCTCAATTAACGAGATAATTTTAATAAAGGTTTGGTGTCGTGTATGCATTTTATAGTTTGATTCAAATATATATCTTTCTTAAGATTAAGTTGGAGTTTAAATGTATATACTAACTAATGGTTTATCAATTATAGTGTTTTATTTTTATTACTGTAGAGTTTAGTAGAAGATGTTATTATATTGAATCTTGGATTCGAATTAGAACAAAAAGAATATGTGAATGATACTAGAGGGATGTAAGGACAACACTTGATAATATTATAATGGATTTTTTTGATCACATCAGTTGGATTGATATTTTATAGTGAATTACTATTTACTTATTTTTATATTTTAACAATAATAATTTATATAAATTTAAAATCACCATTATACATGCAGGGTCAATATATTTTATGTATTAACAATACTACAATCTATGCCTTTTTTCAAGACCCTTGTACTTGACCCATAACTACAAAAAGCAAAATACATCTTTTATAGATACTTTTATTTATACTGGGGGATACTCCTGGATACAATTCAGCCAATTTGACTGACATACCAATGAAAGAAGGTATAAAATATCTCAAGTGCTTGATTCTATGGCTATCCTTAATGATCTAAAAACTTAAATAAGCCAGGCTATCATTCCATGCATATTTAAGCACAAATAATATATTTAATATAATTAAGCTGAACTAACAATTTAAAATAATATATTTATTTATAAAACTTTATAATCATGATACAAACTAAAACTAAATTAGTCTAATTACAAAATTGTTTGTTCTAGATGAGCCCATTTTAAAATAGGTAGTAAGAATTTGACTTTCTAATTTTATGACAGTTTATAAAAAAATGAAATGTTAGTCCTGTATCATTTTACATTTAGTCTTTGATGTACTGTGCATATGTACCTAGGTTTTGCTATAGCTGTTTTGGGAGTCATCACCCTGTCTTTTTGAAAGTTGAGATTTCATGACTGCTTTCTTGAACAGGTTTCCTGATTTCTTTTAACAGCTTATTATTTTTTCTTCCTGGAGCTGCATATATTGTAATGGTCAGATTTGTAAATTTATGTAACAAAATCCAGAGTCCAGGTAAAATATACCAAAGTTGATGGAAAGGGGATGGTGAAATCCTGAGTCCAACCAAACTTTAACTCATTTACCATTGCTCTGTGATTTAACACATTATGAATGACCTTTCTGATGTTACACACAAGTCTCAATTTAATCTGTGAACCATATCCAAGCAGGAAGAAACATGAAACTGCAGAACTGACTACCCAAAATGGCTAACTAAAAATTAATTGAACTAAATAACATGCTAATTAACTAAATATAGAGTTAACACTTAGAACTATAATGCATATCATATACATATAGAATAATAAATGAATTGGAATTGGATTGGATTTAGACTACAAGAAAAAATGATATGAAATGAATTAAAGTTAAAATGATTTATTAATAATTCAAATTAACCAATAAAATAAACAATTATTATATAGGTTTAAGTTGAGGGATAACACACATGCAGGCATTTGATAGCAGATGAGATTTAATAGAATTACAACATTTTTCATCATATATCTAAATATAAGTATGGGTATGTGGTTAATAAATTATGTTTATAAGTTTAATATGCCAACAAGCTACATTAATATCACAGGTTGCTATTTTATAAGTGGATATGCTAGCCTAAGATAGAACCTTGATTGCAGCATTAAAGTGGCAGCTGATATATATATATATATATATATATATATATTTCAGGGGACTCGAGTAAATATATATATATATATATATATATATATATATTTCAGGGGACTCGAGTAAATTACTCAGGAGTCCTGGGCCATTACACAAGTAACATACTTGGTGCTCTCACCTGAAATAAATGTATGGGGATAGCCTCCACTGTGAGCCCATAAAAGCAGACATTATGTGCAATGAGTACATAGGAAAAGCACATCCACAATGCATAAAACAAATACAAATATGTATACTTTAAAATTTCTATGCCTAAAACAGATTGACTCTATCTGCATAACTAATAGAATCAAATTCTTAAATGAAGCACCATAATCATGTTATATTAATGTGCTAAAACTAAATTATTAATCTAAATTAATATCCTCAATCTGCATCTCAATTAGTTTTCACTAGAGAGGAGAAAGTATATTTAACTGGCAAGTAATGATACATTAATAAATATACTTTCTATCTTTCCCTCAGCTAGTCTATCTGTTTTAATGAAACTGATATTTAAAGTCATAGGTTATTACTATGATCATACTAACCATAATAGATATTTAATAGTATATAAAAATGAATCAACTGATAATAATGCATGCATAGCCATCAGTTTTATTCACCAAAAACAATTTTGAACCAGTGTGTGTGCAAACTAAATAAGTATTTTAAAATATATTTAAAATTAAAGATATCAGTTATCATATTTTCAGTGAATCTATTAACATTTAAAATGCTCACTGCTTCAAAAGATTTGGCACATTATAACATATATAAATTTTAGAGAAATAGAGTAGCACAAAATACAAATATAGGCATAACTGTAGTGAATAAGAAATTTAAATAAATTTGGTTACAATTGCTTAAGTTCACGATAGTTTAATGGAAATTTAAGATTTAATTTCAGGTAGGATTCATACAAACTTTATATTTTATTTTAGATAATTGTTAAAAGAGTTGGGGCTGAACATTCAGTTTAGCATTGAGCTAGCTGTTAAGATGAAGGTTTAAAGATTAAGAAATTTATGCTAGAGATCTGTGGTGCCTGAATGAATGATTATCTTTTAGCAGTGTCATAATTGGAGAAAAAATTACCTACATGTAAAATTATCATGCATCAATACATAATAATTGGTTCAAAGAATCTGCACAGGATTATGTAATATGTATCAAGACCCAACATTATTAGAGGAAAAAAAACCTATGTGATGGTCAGATTTGTATATTGATATAACAAAATCCAGATTCCAGGTAAAATACACCAAAGCTGCTCTAAAGGTAATGGATGGTGAGATCCTGAGTCTGACCATCCTTTGACTCATTTACCAGTGCTCCATGACTTAACACCTTATGAATGACATTTCCAAGGTTACCCATGGGTCTCAATTTAATTGGCAAGCTGGCTCCAAACAAGGAGAAACATGAGACTCCAGAACTGACTATCCAAAATGGCTAATTAAAGGGTTAATTGAAGTAAATAACATGCTAATTAACTATATATAGAGTCAACACTTAGAACTATAATGCACACCATATATATGTAAGAAAATAAATGAGTTGGAATGGGGTTCGATTTAGACTATGAGCAAAAATGATATGAAATGAATTAAAATTAAAATGATTTATTAATAATTCAAATTAACCAATAAATTAAACAATAATTATATAGGTTTAAGATGTGGTATCAAAAGCATGCAGGCATTACATAGAAGATACGATTTAATAGAATTACAGCATTTATAATCATATATCTAAATATAAATATGGGTATGTGATTAATAAATTATGCCTTTAAGTTTAATATGCTAACATCCTATATTAATATCTTGGTTTTCTATTTTATAAGTGAATATGCTAGCATAAGATAGCACATCATTCACAGCACTAAAAGAGGCTGCTGTTATATATATATATATATATATATTGTAACGATATATAAATATGCCGTTACATTAATTTAAAATAAAAACTTTGTTCGCAAATAAAAATAAATTTATTAAAAACTAAAAGCTTAAAAAATTAAAGAGTTGTTCAATATATATATTCACACAAGTGCAAAACTTTACAAGTATTTTTTTTTTTTGATAAAAAAAAAAGAGAGTGTTTGAACGTATTTTTTTTATAGAAAAAAAAGTACAAGACATAAAAATAAAATATTTTTGTAAAAAGATTTATATATTTTTTTGTAAATGGAAATGATTGTTTTATAAATTAATTGAAAAACACACTAGCCCTTGGGGCTCTTATATAATTAAAAAGTCAGAGGATAAGATATAGATAAGAGAATAAAAAGAATTAGCTTGACCAATGGAAACACAAAACCTCAGCTCAGACCCTAATGAAAATAATGGATTAGTGATGTTTTGTTTGTTGAATCCAGAGGATGATTATAAAAGAAAAAATATTGAAATTAAGGACAATTCCAGACAGTTGCAGCTTGATTGTTTTTGAGAGGTGTGATAGGATGCACATATCACCCTCTCTCTCTCTATTTTACAGATGAAATGACTGTGATACCGGAATGAAATCAGCTAAGGCCACCTCCTAAATATCAGACCAGTCTTCCAATGGGGACATCATGAGAATTGGCACCAAGATCTGTGACTCTTCTACTGTAAGCTATTGAACTGAACAATTTTAAAATTTAAAAGTAATTAAGAACTTTCGTCAAGATTTGACAAGTTTAATAAACAAGCTAAATCTAATTTTTGTAAAATGAACTTTAATCTGACTTTTCCAAATCAATTATTGTTTAATTTTTTTTCATTTAAGTTTGCCAAAAATCATTTTCATTTTTTTTTTTATTTTTATTATTTATTGTAGAAATTATTAAATGCATTAAATTTAAGTTGGGCATAGAAGTTTGCATAGATTCATTCATGTTTAATTACATTTTTGTTTTCATATATGATTAAAATATATAGACATTTGGTAAATAATGATATCTTACATTGAATATCTAAAATGTATTTATTCAGATGTCTTTTTAGTTATTGATGTCAATGCAGCATCTTATGATGAATGCCATTGGGTGTTTAGTGAATTCGCTCTGCAATTACATCAATGACTTTATATTTTGATCATTTATGTTTATATTGAAATGTTTTTGAGCATGTAATCTGTGTAGTCGATCTATACTCAACATTAATCAACAAACTTTTATAAAATCCCTCTGTGCGAATTTATATAAATGTTAAATTTAAGTCGGGGATAAATGGCTATATAGATTTGTAAAGTTATATTAATTAATTAGGGGAGGGTAATCTTAGGTTATTTGTTTCGTAGTTAAATTAGGTCAATGGATTGGATATATTGGTGTAATTAGTAGATGTAGTATGAGATCTGCTATGGGCAGGATTGATTTATATACCTCACCCCCCATTTGCCTATGGAAGGGATAATAAGATGGAGAATGCAGTTCCTTCCTATGAAGTTTTTGTTTATTGTTCTTCTTGCCATTAGATGTAGCATTCCTATTTGGTTGAGAGTCAATGTCATCTATTAACCATGCTGTTCAGAAGTACATTCCTGACAGTATGTCATTGGGGCTGTTGTATTCATGCTACGTTGAATACATCAATGTATCAGATGGATTGATGCCGGTTTGACTGCGAACTTTGGGCTTAAGGTTAAATAAGGGATAGAATATTTTCTTTTCAAATACAATCTATGCAGTTTATTCATACTTGACAATCTTAAAAGAAATATAAAATTCATCTGTGTGGATGATTTAAAATCTTAAAATAATAATTTAAATTAAAAGTTAATATTAAAAGCTAAATAATAAATGTTATTCCTCAAATCTAAATGATTATATATGTGTGTAAATAAATATTGTTTGTGTGTTAGTTACTGGCAGTGGCTTTTATTTTTTTATATTTAAGATATCAATTAAAGATATATATATATTATCTTTGCATCTCCACTGAGCTAGTGACAATGGGCTAACGGTCGAAATCAAAATATAATTTTTTTAAACTTACGTATCTGTCTACTATATAAATTTTCTAGGTTTAAATGCCTAGATGGCACCCTGTAGTGTAGATACATTAAGACTCATATTCTCCCTCATCATTATAATATATATATATATAATATAAAAACTCTGTCAGTTAATAAAAATTATTCTACACAAATAAAGCGTGATAAACAAAGCACAAAAACATTAATTATAAACAACAATTAGCCAAGCTCTTTTGGTACTGTATTCCAGAATCATGGCAACATACTGGAACTGAACAGTTAATATTTCAGTGCATGCTCAGTGGAACACTAGTGTTACACTGATTAATAATGTTTTTAGACTTTGCAATAAACCAAGCCTCTTTCAACTTCCTTTTCCAATCATTTGACTCATGAGTCAAATGATCAGAAAAGAAAGTTGAAAGAGGCTTGGTTTATTGCAAAGTCTAAAAATGTTATTAATCAGCATAACAGTAGTGTTCCACTGAGCATGCACTGGAATATTAACCGTTCAGTTCCAGTATGTTGCCATGATTCTGGTATACAGTACTAAAAGCGCTTGGCTAATTGTTGTTTAAATTAATGTTTTTGTGCTTTGTTTATCACGCTTTATTTGTGTAGAATAATATATATATATATATATATATATATATATATATATATTGAAGCAATGGATCTGAAGTCCAATCCATGCTTCACAGCCTCCTATAAACTTAGTTAGTATTGTAGGCCTGAACTAAGTTTATAGTCCAATATCAGCAGGGTTTTGCATTAAAGCTAAAATTAATTATGCTTATTAAATTTGTATTACATTTAAATATTTCGTGTTAAATAAATTCCATTCAAAGATTAAATTTCTGTTAATAAAAATTACTTGTAAAACCTACTAGTCAAACATATATATACGTCAAGCGTATATATATATATCAAGCGTATATATATATATGAGTTAATGCAAAATTCTGCTGAAATAAAATGCTTATTTTATTAAAAAAAATAAGAATGTATTTTTCTTTTTAAATTTTGTTAAAATATTTAATATGATTTGATTTTGAGATAAGACTGCCAACATTGTCTAAAAGAATGTATATTTTTAATTAATTAGCCCATTCAAGACAAATTAAAGATGGCCTTCTCTTTCTTTTTTAATTAATAAAATTCAAAGTTTAAAGAAAAAAATTTAGAGTAAAAAAGTAAAAGTTATTTTTAGAAAATGTTACCTTGAAACAAAGGAGTGTGGGGGCTTATCAAGATCTAAGATCATACAAACAATAGAAGGTAGCTGACAAAGAGGGTATAAATAAAAGTGAGAACAAAAGACTTGATTATTCAGAGTTTTCTTGCTGGCATTCAGATTTCTCTTTGGAGAACTCTTTCAGATTTTGCTTGTGGAGATTTTATTCCAAAAAGTTAGACAACTGTCATCTTCAAAATCATGGAGAAGTTTGAACATGCTCAAGCTAAAAGTCATATGCATTTGATGGATTCTACTATGCTTGGCTAGGCAAATAAATAGCTTTGCCTATCACCGAGGTTCCTAAATACCATCAAAATGCATTAGTATCCACTCAATAGTCATCTGAACTCTGTGCCATGTCTGTAGGACTTTTCATAAAAGCATGCTACTTATTTCCACATTCCTTGTCTGGGCAAATACCTACCGATGGTCGGATCAAGCCAAGACACTGCCCAACAGGAGCAAGAAACCAAGATGGTAATCATATCTCTCCTCCATTGAACTATTTACTTTCTACCCTTTTTGTACATACCTTTTTTAAGTGCTTATTTGAATTATATTTCTGAAATGTATTTAATTATATTTGTTATGTAACCATTTTTATTAGATTAATATTAGATATATATTGTGTGATCATCTATCTATATATTTAACCCATTTTCCTTCGCTATTCTTCATTACTAACCTGTGTAAATATTTTGTATTCCATTGCAGTTAAGTTTAAAAGTTAATTTTTTTCATTTAAAATCTCTTTCCAATTTTATTTATGCTTCTAAATTCCATACGAGTAAGTTTCCTTTGTTTGCCAACTTGATCTCCTCGATAACGCTTCTTTTGTCCGCCAGTAGCTTATTACGTATATCTGATTTAGCTACATACATCTTAAATAATTTTTAAACTGTCTATTTTTAGCACAAAGCAATTAGAAAATGCTTTGCGAAAGATTTTTATTATTGTACTTTATTGAGGAGATTCGAATTGACAATTTTATTAAAATTGGGAAGAAAAGATTTAGACCGCAAACATATTAATCTGTTTTTATTGTCTAATTAGTTTGTTTCATTAATTTAGGGGAATAGCAGAGGCCATTAAATCATTATTCATATTTTAAAGTTGTTAATTAAATATATTATTTAATTAAAAAGCTTGAGTTTCCTAATTTTATCATAATGCTTTATTTTTACTTTTCAATGATCCAGGCATGCAAAACACCTTTTTCTTAGTACTTTTATTGCACATTTAATTATTTAGCTCCATAGGTGTTCCCGTCCATGTCTCTACCTCTGTTGCTAAGCTTTGTGACCGGTGATAAAATAATTTGTGTGTCTCAGATAATGTTGTTTGTTCATAATTAGCCTCGAGAATAGACAAATAGGGCAGAGGTCATAGTATTCTTGATTTAATATCTCACGTATGGATGGCCTCGAGGTACTTTCGCCTAGTATTTGAACTGGGTTAAACCATCATACATCATCTGATTGTCACAATATATATATATATATTGTAACACTACATTTCTTTTCCTTCCCTTAATAACTGAATCTTAATTATTAGAATCGCCGCCGAGGGCGCCACCAAGGATTTCTCTCTTGGAACCTGGCCACGAAGCTTTACGTAAACCTGGTCTTATTTATTTTCGAACGGCGATTCACCGATTACAAATTTTGTTTATAATCTGACAGGGGTTTTCACTTAAGGACACTAACTAATTATTATAAATAATTAAAGAATTCAAATATACGTTGGATACAAAAAAAAACTTTCCTTTATTATTATTATTATTATTAATAACATTATATTTCTGCCCGATCCAGAGAGAACTGACTTACAATTTCTGATTTTCAAACTGTTAACTTTCTAAGTATTCTTCCCAAATATCTACCATGGATTTACTCGCGCCGACACTAACACTGCGGATTCTAGCAGGCGTGTATACAAAGGCGACTTATAGTATATAATCTTTCCTGAAGTTTATTTTTAAACCCCACTTTATTTGGTAAATAAATAACTTGCAAAAACTTAAAATGAACGTATAAGTGTCTTTCGTTTTCTTATACTTTCAACACTTCCCTTATTTTCTGCTAACAAGCAAGTAACGCCCTAAGGTTCTCTGTTGCTTGGCAGTGCACTTTTATACCCCCACCCTGTTGTTACCCTCTAGATCGAACAGATATTAAATAATTTAATATACAGTCATACCAATATTTCATAAAAATATTTAACGAGAATTAACATAAATAGTTTACAATATTAAATAAATTTATTTCCCCACCTCTATTGTTGAAACATTCGTAACAAATATAATAAACGAAAAATAAATCAAAAATAAAGTTCTATTACGCTTTAACTAAAGTTCCCATTAATTGAAAAGTTTATAATTACCCTGATCGATCAGAGCGAAGTGGCCTGACTTTCATAGATTCACATTCCATTTGTCGTGCCTTTGTCCTTGTATATGAGAATTCTGGTGTGTCCATGGATGTTCCTTTGGTTGTCCGGCTAGCAATATACATTTCTTTCCATTCCTTGACTCTTTCGGTAGCTTCATTCAGATGGAGTGGCGGCCAATTCCCCAAAGGGGAAGGTTTTGATAACTTTAGCCGCTATGCATTTGAAAAGAGTCCGCAAAATAAGTTTCTATAATAATTTCTGATTCGGAGCACAGCTTCTCTCTTTTTTTTTCTTTATTGTCCTTGCTGGTCTCTCAAGTCAACTGACTTACTCTAAAAGCGATTTTATCTCTCTTTCTCTTATCTTTTTTTTTCTTTTTAATTAGCGTAATAGCAATTATTAACCAAATACTTTTAGTTTGTGAAAGTTTCAACAATAGAGTCTAATTACTACCAACAATCTAATTTTGTTTTCTTTCCCCCACCCTTTTATCTCTCGAGTTTTCTCCCTTTTAATTAAACACTTTTAACATTTTTGACAATAAATTATATTTTATCTTTTTTTTTTTTTTTTTTTTTAAAAAATTGCTCAAATCCATAGCAAAAATAAAAGTTTAAGATTTTACCCTTCCCATTAAATTAAAATCATTTGTTAATTTTTATTTTACAAACTATTTAACTTCGGAAAATATCTATGACGAAATTATAAATATGTGAGCTTATATATATATATGAGCTGACTTAAAATATCAGCTCATTGCCCCATTTGTCATATAAAAAAAACAATAAAAAAAAAACTTTAATTGCCCCGAGGTGACTTGTCCCATTCTCCCTTACAAGGTTTTAAAGATCTTGCGTTATACGCTCCCTTCTTACCTTTCTTTCCTAGAATCATGAATGCATTAGGACCGCATTTTTGAATGATTTTGTACGGACCTTCAAATAAAGGGAAAAATTTCTTATATTGCTTCTCGCTCATTTTACTCACAGGCTGAGTTTTGACATAAACCCAATCTCCTATCTTAAAATGTACTGGACTATTATTCCCTCTTTTCTTTCTCTGTTCAGCTTTTTTCTTTAAACGCTCTCTGGCGCAACTCCGATCCTTCGCTATGTCTACTGTTTCATTCTCGGCGGGCAAGCGACACTTGAGAAGGGAAGGTTCAAGATGGCCATAATGTAATCGTTCAGGGGCAAACCCAGTAGACTCGTGGTAAGTGCAATTAATAATTTTCACTATTTGAGGAAGTACTTTCACCCAATGTTTATGATTTTCCTTCAAATGTGCACGAAATAAGTTTCCCAATTCCTTCATAACCCTTTCACATGGGTTAGATTGGGGATTTCTTATAGAAGTTAGGATATGGTGTATGTTTTCCTGTTGTATCCAACTTTTCCATTCCTTCGATATAAATGGCGTCCCATGGTCACTCAAAATTGCACGCGGCCTTCCCACCTGAACGAATTGTTTCTTCTTTAAAACAGCAATAGAATTTTTTGTATCAGCTTTGTGCAATGGGTAAGCCCATACCAGCTTCGAAAACACGTCGAACGTCACCAAGATATATTTATATTGACGAAACGAAGGTAATGGGCCATAAAAATCGATGGCCAACAATTCATTTGGGTTTTGGGCTATAATAGGAGTCAATATTCCCGCATAATTTTTATTTGCCGGTTTATTTTGTCTGCATACATGACACATCTGAAGTGTAGTAATAATCGACCTATACATATTTGGCCAATAATACCACCTCTGCAAAATTTTATTCACTTTAAGTGCGCCATAGTGTCCATATGTCCTATGTACATAATTTATTAAGCGCATTCTTAAGCTTTTGGGTATGACTATTCTCCAGTAATCGGTTCCTTCTTTGACTTGAAACATCAACGTTCCGTTTATCATTTTATACCGATTTATTTTATTACTATTTTTTTTTGCGTAGGTTTGCTTGCGTAGGTCGGTATCATTGTAACACTGTATTATCTTTTTGCATGTGGGATCGGATGACTGAAAAATTTTTATCCTCTTCATGTCCCTTTCCATCGACTTATCCGCATCTATTATAAGTGGAGTTAAACGTGCTCCCTCTAATGTTAAGTTTTGGCCTGTGTCCGGTACCGGATTCCGACTCAATATGTCCGGCACGATATTTTCCTTCCCTGAGCAATGAACCACTCGGTAATTAAATCTTTGTAAATATAACGCCCACCTTATAAGCCTATCATTTGTTAAGTAGCATTTATTTATAAACTCTAGACTCTTGTGATCCGTAATAATAATAATCTCGGATCCTAATAGTAAATGTTTAAGTTTATTTAACGCCCATATGATGGCCAGTGCTTCTCTTTCCGTAGTCGTATAATTTCTTTCTGCAGAGTTTAAATTTCTACTTAAAAAATACAAGACTTGCGGTCTTTTTTCTTTATTCTCTTGAAATAATACGGCCCCCAACCCCACTTTACTGCTATCGGTCTGGAGCATAAAAGGTTTATTAAAATCCGGGTACGCGAGTGTGACGTTTTTTTCAAAATTTTCTTTAATTTTGTTGAATGCCTCGCTTTGTTTTTTAGTCCACTCCCACCTGCTTTCTTTTCTAAGCAGTTGTAAAAGTGCTTCCGTGTCTACAGAAAAATTCTCGTAAAACCTCTGATAAAAACCACATATACCTAAGAATGACCTAATTTGTTTTCTATTCTTAGGTTGAGGAAAACGACTTATAGCGTCAATCTTATCGGGATGAGGTCTCACTCCTTGAGCACAAACGAGATGCCCTAAAAACAAAATTTCTTTTTGCAATATATTACTTTTTTTTAGATTTATCGTCATATTTTTCTGCTGACATTCTTGAAAAAATATATTTAAACTTTCCAAATGTTCTTGAGATGACCGTGATGCTATGACAACGTCATCCATATAATATACAATAAGTTGTTTTATCCTATCGGATAACACCTGATCCAAACATCGAAGCAACCCCGATCCACTGTTAACCAACCCAAATGGCACTCGCTGAAACACATATGTATATCCCTCATATCTAAATGCGGTGTATTTTTGGTCTTCTACATGTAGTGGCATCTGCCAATAACTCGATGTTAGATCGAAAGACGAAAAATATTTCTTCTCTCGAAATTCCAATAGTAAGTCTGTGATACGCGGCGGCACATCTCTATCAGGTATCGTAATGGCGTTTAACTGACGCGCGTCTAAACACACTCTCATTGAACCGTCTTTTTTTTTTACGATCACCAGAGGATTAATATATGGGGATTGCTGTTTTTTTATGATACCCCATTTTTCCATCTGTTGTATTTGTTTGTCTACTTCACTTTTATATTTAACTGGAACGGGGTATGACCTGCCCTGGAAGTGAGTCTCTGTTTTTACTTTGATACGATGCGTATAACCCTTTATAATCCCAGGATTCGTAGCAAACACTTGTTTGTGCCGCTGCAATATCTCTCTAAGTCGGTCTTTCCATTCACTATTATTCTTTTCTAACTTGCTTACTTTATTGTCTATCTCCATATCAATATCATCTACTCTCACACATGCTATCCTATCGCTTAGTTTACTACGATCACTAAAGGGTACTTTTTCATTTTTTATTATTACTACCTTTTCATTAAAATTGATTTTTGTCCCCGTTTGATACATAAAGTCAGACCCCAGTATCATATCTTCTATTAAACCTGGCATAGATAATAGCGTATGTTGTATTATATTTTTTTTTCCCACTTGTATTTCTCCATATACTTGCATGGGGTCGAGTTTGACTTTTTTCCATTTGCCATAGTTATTTCCGATTTCTTTAATGGTAACGTATGCAGTGATCCCTTCTGACTTCTGATTTGATTGAGCATTTTGTTCGAGATTATGGAGACCTGGCTCCCCGAGTCCAACAGAGCTTGTACTTCAATCCCCTGTAATTTTACTGCAATCACAGGGCACGTTTGCTCCGCCATTGTCTGAATTCTTTCTTCTTCTTCTATAATAACGTTTAATAATTTGGGATGCGTTTCTTCTCCCTCTTCTTGTTGCTGCATGTTTTCCTCATCCCTTAGTGCTTCCAAGACTTCCTCTAACCCTTTGTATATGCACGTCTTTAATCTATTCTGTATATTTCTTGGCATATTTCTGCTTATTATATTCATAATCTGGCATTCTGGAATCGGATATTCAATTACTCTTCTTAACTTCGCCATTTGTTTCAAGAAAAATTGTCTATACCCCATCCCCTTTTCTTTTGAATATTTTTCCATTTCTACGTCCCTTTGTAATCTTTCTTGCCTTTCTACGTTCCAAAATCTTCGTATCAGAGCTTTAGTGTACTGTTTAAAACTATCGGGCTTCTCATATATAGTTCTCCACCATTCTCTTGCTGTGCCTTCCAGATAGCTACTTGCTATGATTATTTTTACCTTCTCTCCTACTTTGTATATATCGAAACACTCTTCTAGACTTTCTATGTGTTCGAATAATGTTCCCTCATTTTTCCCTTCGAAAATTATTATCTCCATTCCGTCTTGCATTTTTACTCGAGCTATATTTTCAATTACTTCCTGTAGTACTAACTCTCCCCCGATGGAGTACTGACCCCGTAATCCCATCTGAAATCCACCCCCTTACTAAAAAATTTTTTTTTTTTTTTTTTTTTTTTTAACTCTGGTCTCTGGGCGTTTCTCTTGTTAACGAGCCCGACACGTTGGAAGCGCCATTTTCTAACTTTCTTCCTCTACCCTCCTCTGTGACACTACAATTCTTTTCCTTCCCCTAATAACTGAATCTTAATTATTAGAATCGCCGTCGAGGGCGCCACCAAGGATTTCTCTCTTGGAACCTGGCCACGAAGCTTTACGTAAACCTGGTCTTATTTATTTTCGAACGGCGATTCACCGATTACAAATTTTGTTTATAATCTGACAGGGGTTTTCACTTAAGGACACTAACTAATTATTATAAATAATTAAAGAATTCAAATATACGTTGGATACAAAAAAAAACTTTCCTTTATTATTATTATTATTAATAACATTATATTTCTGCCCGATCCAGAGAGAACTGACTTACAATTTCTGATTTTCAAACTGTTAACTTTCTAAGTATTCTTCCCAAATATCTACCATGGATTTACTCGCGCCGACACTAACACTGCAGATTCTAGCAGGCGTGTATACAAAGGCGACTTATAGTATATAATCTTTCCTGAAGTTTATTTTTAAACCCCACTTTATTTGGTAAATAAATAACTTGCAAAAACTTAAAATGAACGTATAAGTGTCTTTCATTTTCTTATACTTTCAACACTTCCCTTATTTTCTGCTAACAAGCAAGTAATGCCCTAAGGTTCTCTGTTGCTTGGCAGCGCACTTTTATACCCCCACCCTGTTGTTACCCTCTAGATCGAACAGATATTAAATAATTTAACATACAGTCATACCAATATTTCATAAAAATATTTAACGAGAATTAACATAAATAGTTTACAATATTAAATAAATTTATTTCCCCACCTCTATTGTTGAAACATTCGTAACAAATATAATAAACGAAAAATAAATCAAAAATAAAGTTCTATTACACTTTAACTAAAGTTCCCATTAATTGAAAAGTTTATAATTACCCTGATCGATCAGAGCGAAGTGGCCTGACTTTCATAGATTCACATTCCATTTGTCGTGCCTTTGTCCTTGTATATGAGAATTCTGGTGTGTCCATGGATGTTCCTTTGGTTGTCCGGCTAGCAATATACATTTCTTTCCATTCCTTGACTCTTTCGGTAGCTTCATTCAGATGGAGTGGCGGCCAATTCCCCAAAGGGGAAGGTTTTGATAACTTTAGCCGCTATGCATTTGAAAAGAGTCCGCAAAATAAGTTTCTATAATAATTTCTGATTCGGAGCACAGCTTCTCTCTTTTTTTTTTTTATTGTCCTTGCTGGTCTCTCAAGTCAACTGACTTACTCTAAAAGCGATTTTATCTCTCTTTCTCTTATCTTTTTTTTTCTTTTTAATTAGCGTAATAGCAATTATTAACCAAATACTTTTAGTTTGTGAAAGTTTCAACAATAGAGTCTAATTACTACCAACAATCTAATTTTGTTTTCTTTCCCCCACCCTTTTATCTCTCGAGTTTTCTCCCTTTTAATTAAACACTTTTAACATTTTTGACAATAAATTATATTTTATCTTTTTTCTTCTTTTTTTTTTTTATTTTAAAAAATTGCTCAAATCCATAGCAAAAATAAAAGTTTAAGATTTTACCCTTCCCATTAAATTAAAATCATTTGTTAATTTTTTTTATTTTACAAACTATTTAACTTCGGAAAATATCCATGACGAAATTATAAATATGTGAGCTTATATATATATGAGCTGACTTAAAATATCAGCTCAATATATATATATATATATATATATATATATATATATATATATATATATATATATATATATATATATATATATAAGATATGAGCATATAATCAAGCTCAAGAATGATACAGATTTAGTTTAATAATAGAAATCTGGTTTCAAACTAATGCTGAATAATCTTTAAGTATAGGGAGAAAAACTGATTGTCTTAGGTCAGTGTATATATGCTTTGGCACAGACCAAAATATTACTAAATAAGATTACAGTGTGGATAGATAACTATACATGGGCTTTTGCATCGAATATGCAGTACTCTAGGACCAAATGACTTGCTACTAATAATGGATATTTGTAGATCAGGGAACTTGGATAGGTTACTCAAGAGTCCTGGGCCCTTTTGTCAGTAACATGGTTGGTGCTATTACTTAAAATAAGTATATGGGAGAGGCCTCCACTGCAATCCTATAGAAGCAGACATTATGTACAATGCATACTTAGTAAAAGCACATCTGCAATGCATAAAACAAATACCAATATGTAAACTTAAAATTATGGTACCTAAAACAGATAGCCTTTATATGCATAACTAATAGAACCCAGTTTTTAAATGAAGCAACATAATCATGCTATATTAATGGACTAAAACTAAATTATTAATCTAGCTTAATAGCCTCAATCTGCATCTCAAATTAGTTTTCACTAGAGAGGAGAAACTACATTTAACTGGCAATTAATGATACATTAATAACTATACTTTTATCTATCCCTCAGTTAGTCTATCACTGATAATGAAACTTATATTTAAAGTCATAGGTTATAACTATGATCATGCAAACCATTTTAGATATTTAATAATATATAAAATTGAATCAACTGACAATAAAGAACATGTAGTGATAAGTTATTATTCACCATAAAGGATTTCAAACCAGTGTGTGTGCAAAATAAATAAATGTTTAAAAATATATTAAAATTGAAGATATCAATTATCATATCTTCATTGAATCTATTAACGCTTAAAATGATCACTGCTTCAAAAGATTTATCACATTATAATATATATAAATTTTAGAGAAATAAAGTAAAGCAAAATAAATATATAGGCATATCCACAGTGAAGAAAAATTTAAATAAATTTGTTTACAGTTGCTTAAATTTAGGATAAAGTAATGGAACTTTAAAGATTTAATTTCAGGTAGGATTTATACAAACTTTATATTTTATTTTAGATAATAGCTTAAGGAGTTTCGTCTGAATGTTCAGTTTTACATTAAGCTAGCTTTTAAGATGAAAGTTTAAAGATTAAGAAATTTATGTTAGAGCTCTGCAGTGCTTGAAGCAGCTTGTGTCTTGGGCACATCAGAAAAGTAGGTGTAGTGGCTTTCCCAATTTCTGGATAGGTGGCATGGTCGAGATGTTTTTCTTCTTGCGTGTGACTATTGGTTAGAATGTCTCCTATCTCCACGATGGTGATAATATGCTATTAGACATGTAGGACAGTACTAGAGATTATCATCCTCTGCAGGAAAATGACAAATCTACACCCTCCTACTTTGCCATGTCAAAATAACATCTTGCATGGAGACTGGTGGTAATGCTTTTTTTAAAATTATAAAGTATATCTCTCGATGTATAAAATATAGTCTATTTATATGATTTTGAGATCTGACTACATTACTGTCAACAAGATTCTTTACCGCTAGCAAATTCATATGAAATTTTAGATTTTAATTTATGAAAATTATTTAAACTTTTATTTTAACCTTATACTAGGTTGTTTGTGGTTAAGTTCAACCACTACAAAAGCCTATGGGCCTGATAATAGTTTTGGTTCAGTAAATCTTGTTTACCAGAAATATTTTAGGAAAATTTTATTGCTAAAAATTAAGATTTTAGATTCTATCTTAAATTACACTAACCCAAGTTTGTGGGGCATGATTCTTGTTTGCAAGTATTTAAGGTTAAATTTAAGAATATCAAGAATCTTCTAGATAATGTTGTGCTATGTGATTTCAACTTTAATAATGATAAGTTGTCTCTTTAAAGAACAAAATTTATAAGTCAAAATATATTATCTTTAAATCAAAATACTCTCTGCAATACAACTTTATCTATGATATTATCAGCATTTGTTCACACCCAGACATATATAGGCAGTGATACATATGTAATTGTGTTAGCAACCTGATATATGTACTCAGGGCAGGTTTAAAGCTGGTAAAGGTAGAGTTATAAGGATAAATAGGTGAAACAGATATGATATCAGGAATATACTGTTCCAATATCTGCTTGGCCCTGTTCAGTAGTAGTCTTTTATAATGATGGTAATGTCTCAGAAATGGCAGGTCAAGGATATTTGTCACATTTCAGGCTGTCAAATGCACAGTAACTAGGTAGTGAAAACTGAATGAACACCCTGTTGCAAGTTTAACACTGTATGGTGATGATAGACTGTCTGTACAAATAATTATATATTGCTGAAATGTAAACTGGTCATTTTCAATAAAGGATTCAATAAATAAGTATAGCTCAATGAAGTCAAACCAAGTTAATTGATTCAGAATTAAAATAATAGCTGAATAATTTTAATAGTAGAATGAATAACAGTAGCGTGACTATAATGGCTTAATGAGATTGAATATAATGGAAATTTAGTAGCCTTTCCCAAGATCATTGTCTTACATCACCCCCATCGTTAATTGGTTTTTCAATTTCTTTTAATTAGTTAATCTTTTTTTAATATCTATTTATTCAATTACAACATTGATTACAGTATTTATTATCTTCCCAGTTGAAAATATTATTGACTCTAAGTAAAATATAATCTGTTCCTGACTAGACAATTTGCAAAATTATTTTAATCTTTGATTAGATTGTAATTTTCTCTGATTAAATAGTTTTGTACACTCATTTTCATTACTATTTATTTTTAATTTAAATCATTTCATCAAATACTTTTATAATTTTTAAATTACTTTTACATAATTAATTTTCTTTTATTTCCATGATTATATTTTATAACATTTTGGAAATTGTATTTTTAGTTAAAAAGAAAGATAAGCTTTACTTTCAGATAGTAAATTTAATTAAAATCCTTTTTTCCTTTGTTTGTTATCTTGAGATTAAGATACAGACTTTTGATTTATTTTAAAATCTCTTTACCTTGTTTATTAAATCAACAGTGCTTTTCATTTATTAAAATATATATATACATTTTTTTTTGTTTTTAATTTTCTCATAAAAAATCTTATTTTAACATGTATATGTTATATACCACTAGACATGTTTTGTCAATACATGAAATAATATTTTTTAATTAAAGATAAAACCAATTAAGCATATTACCTAAAGTTCATTAAAATTTTATCTCAATGTATTCTTCAATGAAACAAATGCTTTGTTTTGTTATTGGAAATATTATGAAGTTCATTTTTATACATAGGAATGACAGCAATTTTAATAAAGATGGTTCTATGCTTCCAGCCAACATTTATTTTTTTAACTTTAAAGCTTACATCTTTTCAAAATATTGTAATCTGATATCCATTCACGAATAATTTTAAAAAGTAATAATTTTTTAAACATTAATAATAGAACCAGTAATCAATCTTGAATTAGCACAACAATTCACAAAATTCTTTGTTTTTTATAGATTCTACTGAGAATCTTGGGGCAAGTTCAGAAACTGAGATATAAAACAAAAAGATTGACCCAACAAAATATATACTAAAATATTTTACAAACATCATTCTAACTTTAACGATTTTCAAAATAACTTCCTAGAGTTATTACTTATTTAGTCATCTTAATTATTACACTTTCTTCAGATCATCGTTATTTTCATCATCACTTCAATATTTAAAACTAATTACTCAACTTTTTGTTCCTCTACTATTATTAACTTTTCAATATGTTTATTTGTTTTTATACTTTAATTTTAATTGCATTTATTGTAAACTTGTTACATGTTTTATCTATTTTCTTAGCATTACATTAAGTTTAGCATCATTATACAAATATAACTACAACCATGAAGTCACTAAATCTCATATAATAAACTCTCCTCCAAACATTAGCCATTCATTATTAAATAATAATTATGCATGAATAAATCTAAATACTAATCAAAACAAAATAAAAATATCACTATCTCTAATCCTTACATATATACATATTCTGAAATACAAGCGTTATATTTTGTATCTTCTGATCCATATATAAAATTTATAGCTCTCCTCGCTGATAAAATTATCTGATTAAGTCACAAAAGCCTTTCTATAATTTTTTTATGTATAAAATAATAATAATGTTATTAATAATTGTTTTCACATATAATTACACATTGAATATTCAAAATGGAATAATAATTGTAACAAAAAATTAACAGAAAAAAATAAAACAATGACTATACACATAAAAAATATTAATATGCAAGTAAATGTTTTGCTAAGTTTAAAAAAAAAATACTATTATAAATCAGAAAGGAAAACATTGAAGCATTTAAGAATTTTTTATTTAAATATTCCCAATTAAAATTTAAAAAGTGAAAAGTGTTAAACATAATAAGTCGAAACATAAATTTTATATCAGAGACAATCAAAATGCTCTTATTTAATGAGCTACCTTTGAAAAGTAGAACTAAATAGTTTGCATAGTAAGAGAGTGATTGTCTGTTTGATTAATTTATGTAGCAATCAACAATTATAGTAAAATTTACAATTTTTAGTAAAGATAAGGAATATATATATATATATATATATAGTGATGGAATGACAATGATCAAAAACTCATCATAAATTTGTATCAGTTAGCCCTATAAATATTAACATACTAATGATCTAAAGAAACAACGCATAAATGGCATGCATAATTTATTCATAAATAAAATAAAATATACACTGGAAGAATTTTTCAGTAATTGTACGTATATTTTATTTTATTTTTTGTACACCACAAAGAAAAAAATCTGTATATTTTATTTTGTTTTATCTATCTAAAAACAAAAATTGCTTTCTATTTTTTATTGTCCAACATATAATTTGTATTCTTTTATAAAAAAAATTTTTTTTTTACTTTTTCCTCTTATCAAAGTTAAAGGTTTGAAAATATATATATTTATACAAAAAAAAAAGTCAGATGTCACACGACCTAATTTAACAAGCTTGTATTATTACAAATTTTATATATAGAGCTGGATTGGAAAACATATGGATGTCTGAAAAATTCAGATTTTCTATCTAATAGTTATCCATTAGATAAAATGCTGGGCTTGTTCTGGTATTTTAAATCTAATGCTTGAATATCCCAGCACTTCACTGAGAATGCAATTAGCAGAAACCGGTCTGGGGTTGGGGATATTCTGCAAAGCTTGTTAACAGCTTATTTGTGAGCTGTCTATATAATATATATTTATGTATTGATAAAATCCATTATTTTATTAATTAATTAAAAGATTTATATGTGGATGTAATTAGAAAAATATAGTTATAAGAAAAAACAGACAACAGTTCCTTATTATATGAGTTGCTATAAATTAAGTATTGAAACTAAAGAAAATATTTTTATTCTTAGTTTGTTTTGTAGCAGAGAGAAAGATGAGAGAGAGATGCAGAGAGGGAGGGAGGAAGGGAGGGGGAAGGTAAAAGCTGTACTGTTGAAAAAAAAACCTTGGCATAAAAAGTTACTTGAAATTCTATTTTGGAATATTCGGGATTTCTGTAGAGAACTGCATAACCATATTAATTTATTAAGTACCAGCAATAAGTTGCAGGGAATAAACATTGTTATTGTGTGGATTATGAATTCTTGCCTTGCCAGTATGATATTTGCTAAAATAATTAATGAAAACAAAATGGAATAGAAAAAAATCATTTGATACATCAGTTTTTCTTCTCATCAACAGTGAACCTGTACATAATTGTTCTGTATGCAATGCCTGCCAAATCTAAAAAATGATCCTATAAAATATATGGATAAATCTAAATTATTATGTCTCCTGTTTTATAGTTGAAAAAAATGCTGAAAGTTTTGAACAGTTATTCAATTTTTTTTTAAAAAAAAGAAGAAAAAAAGAAGGAAAGTAAAAAATATCTTACCACATTAAAACTTTTTTTTTTGAGAACTTAGCTCCAGATTTTTCATTGTTTTTGGCAAATAAAATATTTAAAATAGAAAAGAAATCCATATGATTTAAGGGAAGTTAATTATTTATTTAATTTTAACATATTTAAACCTTTTTTATATCTGATATTTATTTTTTATGTCAATAAAATTTATAAATTATTCGGTAGGTATACATATTTGTCTGTGCATGGGAAATAATATATTATTTTAAACTTACCAAATACATGTCATTAATTTAACTTTTTTTTATTGTAAATGCAATTAATAATTTAAAATTTAATTACAGATATATATGTGTGCATAGTACTTTATTTTGTATAGAAATTTATTCATTGTTCTTTAAAAATTATTTATTAATTTTGGATAATACTTGTGGATATATAGACATATATTTTCATGTAATTCAAGGAAAAGGGAAGGCTGTTTTCATTTACATCTACTAAATTTAGTATTGCTGTTCAATTTATTTGCTCATCTCACTACATCATAATTTAGTGAGAGAAAAATGGGTGTTGTACAATTTTTGTTAGAAGATATCACTGTATATATTTCAGTAAACCCTTACACTTAGCAGTACAGAAGTTATTCATTTAAAATAAACAGTTATTCCTAGAACTTGCATTTGAATCCAATTCAAATATTTCCAACAAACTGGAATTTTTTTTCAGGTAGCCAAATGAGTAAATAAACTCTCATTGCTATCAATTAGCAAGCTTGGATATAATGCCTTCTCTTTAACTGATACTCTATGGGAAGTCATTAGTCAAGTCTTCATGGACAATTAAGAACATGTTTATCTAACCTAAATTTATATAGCCATAATAACGACACAAAATAATTATAAAACTAACAAATGTGCAGTATTTCTTTTATTAAAAGGAAACAAATTATATTTTACTGCTATTTATTATTTAAATTCAATAATATAGTATAAAACCATTTAACACGTTGACAGAAAACTAAGATAATTTGAAATTTATGATTTCTTTCAGAAAGTTCTTTGTGAATTACCTCTCATTGTTGGCTAGATTTATGTGAAATCTCTTTAAAATTCAAAGTTATTAATCACAAACTGAAGATTTTACATAACATAGAATTAATACATTGTACAGGCTTAACACCTGCATTTATATATGCAATATATGTGGGCTTCAAACTCAGACTTTCGCATGGCCTACAAATCTGGACCAACTGATGAGTGCTGGTTTAACACAAAATATGTGTATTGGTGATTATTTATCTTTTCAACATATGTTAGATCAGGTGGGTTAGAAATATAAGATGGCATTGAGAGTTGTGGGTCATGTGAATGTCTGAGTTCGAATCCTGCCCATACAATAAAATATAAATACATATAAAATAATAAAATCATCTCACTATTTATTTACAGATATAAAAATAAAAACTAATTTGTAAGATAAGTAAATATTTCAAATATTTTATATTAAATCAATGAATATTTTAGAACTTTTAACTGATATCAGAAGAAAAATATATATTATTTGTTTATAAATAAATAAAACATTTTCCTGTATATCCTTCTTGTTTTAAAATATTATAACTGTGCATTAATTATGCTTAATTAATTTTTAAAAGTTTTCAAGTGGAAATTGGCAACTTTTTTTCATAATTGATTTCTGAAATTTTTTTATAAATGCTAACTTATGACTTAATGCATACCATCATTTTATGAGTAATAAAATAAACATTTTTTTTACTATTCATTTAAAAATAAAACTTTAACTTACTCAAAAATGTATAAGATTAATATATATTATTAATAATTTTCTTGGCTAGATTATTAGCCAAAGTTATCTCAGAAATTTATTTTAATCTGTTAGCATAAACACATTTTTATTACAAGTTTAAATGATAATTTTATATTGTAAATGGAGTTTTAAAAATAATATTGATTTTTGAAAATAGAAAATAGCCTTCAAATAATTCACTGCAGAAGAAATCCATCTTTAACACCATCATATAAAGGAACAATAAAATAAAAGGCATATTCTGCAGATATGATGTTGTAAAGATTTATGCAGTTTTTTATCATTGATTTATTCTCTATCTATACACTCATATTTAGTGCCCAAAATACGATGGTTATCTAGCTTGGTAATGTGTGCTGTGACTACTAAAAAAATTTTAAGTCTAAGAACAATCTGAAAAATTCATTATTTTTTCTATTCTGGATTTAAACCTAGATCATAGAGTATAGCAGATATATGTGTGTAAATTATTCTATCATATTTAAATTATAAAATTCTTTAAACTATCTCATTAAAATATTTATTGCATCTATATAGAAGTTTCATTTAAATCATGCAATTCTTTAAACTTTCTCTCTAAAATGCTTATTGTGTTGGTGTAGGAATATCATTTAAACTCTCTCATTAAAGTATGACTTGTTATTTCTACATTGTTAAGTGCAGCATAAAATTCAAAAATACAAATTTCAAAAATTTATCTTAAGGGAGAAAAATGGAATCAATTTTCAAAATCTTATGATTGTATATTGACTATATATTTACTCCTTTTTAAACAGCACTGCAATTATTTCTTTTTCGTTTGTTAGATTTTTGATAAATATAACTTTTTTTTTTATTTACAAGTAGATATATAAAACGAAATTTTTACAATTAGAATCTTATAAGATTATTGAAAATTTATATTTTTAACGACTTTGATGAATTTTTTCAAAAGCTAGTTTTCAAACAAAAAAAAACTGAGTTAATGTTAATCCTAGATAGTATAATAATGTTTGATAAAATTTTTTTAACAATCCTTAAATATTCTTAAAATGTTCCCATTAGCAGTTAGATAAGCTGTTTTTTAACATATTTCTTCTATGTCATAGAATCCCAAACAGACCATAAATTTTGTAATGTCTCCCGCTAAATATAACAATTTTCCGTGTGCAATCTGTTTGATATATTTGATGTAAATAGCAACTAATGATATTGTACCAAATGACGCCTACCCCAAAATTCATAATATGCAATTCAAGATATAACATGATGTCAATGTCACACATTAGAATAAGGCATCAATATAAACTCAATATCAATAACAAGAAAAAAAAAAACAAAACTTAAAAGTTATTAAATTTAAGTTTAAATGAATGAAATCAAATCAAAATAGATTATATTTCCTGATTTCTCCCTATTCAAAACTCTAATATCCTGATAATTGGTATCACAGCGGTTTAAATAATATATCTTTGAAAGGCGGAACCTAAACCTCACCTTTACGTGCCACTTTTTTTTTAAAAAAAGAAACATTTTTAAAAAAGAAATACCACCACCAGCAAAACAATAACAAAAAAGCAAATCAGCATATCAATAAATTTTCAATAATTACATACAGAGATTACAAAAATAATAATAATTTCACACAAAGTAAGTTTCTCTTTTCTCAAATAGAACAGTATGTTATAACAAACAACAACAAACAAATTTGTATGTATATACATCTACACCTCGATATACACACAAGCATTTCAGAAATTAATTTGGTAGAACTATTTTAAAGTAGAAAAATCAAATAATAATTTATAGAGAAACAAAAAATATAAATATTAACAAAAAAGTACAAAATTTATAGCAACAAGACATGATGAAAATAAATAAAAAAAATTATACATCTGGCTTCATTCTTGTTTCTTTACATTAACCATCTCTGGACTGAATAACTTTTAAGTGCACTATAAGGTAGTGAGAGATTCCCTTCTTTACATAAAAACATAGGCATTAAGGTGTTCATAATCATCAGCTAGTATCTGTAGCTACATGACAGCAGAATAGGAGTTTGGTTGGGGGCAATAGCATTGGGAGTTTACTTCATTAGCATTTTAATGAAAAAAATTAGGCATTTTTATATTTCTCAGCTTTCTTTAGAAATCTTTATATTAATGACAGCAGCCAACCAAGGGTCGATCATGCAATTCTAAATAGATTACAATTTGAAGCTAGGCTAAGCTCTGCCTTCTTTAATAAAATCCACTGCACTACAAGTAGAATATTTCCCTTAGTTCAGCAAATCTTTAACTTCCCAGTAGACAAAACATAGCAAGGAAAAGACTAAACTCAGAAGAGATCCCCCCATCACCTGCTGAAATCCTTTTATAGCACACCTATAGCAATACAAATTCAGTGCTCATCTTTCACTATTAGAGCTACGATCTACAATTTCTTGGATAATTGATCATAACACAATTGATATAGCTTTTTACACTTTTTTATCTTCCACTTCTTTCATTTTCCACACAGACTCTTTTAATTTCTCAAGGAGTTCCATTTTACATATACAGTACTTGCTAATTTTAATACAATGAAAATAGCTTTTAACATCTTTACAAAAGATTTAAAACAAAAAAACAAACAAATGAGATATAATAAATTTTTAGAATCTCTGAGCTGATATTGGCCTTAAATTACTTTATTTTTTTAAACAAAAAATACAATGCACAGGATGATTACTTCTATATATTAGTAAAATTTAAAATTAGCCATACAATGATAACCTGCATTATTTTAACTTGTTAATACATAAAAAAAAAAAACATCAAAAATGTGCAAAACATTTACAATTACTCTGACTAACCTCCTTTTAAATATATTATTACATATAAACAATTTATAAAATAAGCATAAAGTCGGAAAAAGAATGTAAAAATTAGCGGTTGAGAGTGAGTTAAAGAAATTAATGACTTTGTGCAAACAAATTTCTGTTCTAGAAATTTACAAGTAACTATAAATTGTAACCAATATTTAAGAGTGCTTTTTTAGGCAATCCATAGCATAAATAATGTTGACTACCACCTAAACTTTGTTTTTATAAAATAAACATTATTTAAAATACAATATACTTATCAATAAAACATTAATAATGTGGTTCTCTTATCACAAAACAATATTTTCTGCGGGAACTTAATTGATATTAATGTCCAAAACTATTGAACACTAACTAGTAGACAGAGCACAAGTATTAAAACTCATAAATTTTTGGATAAAATGAGAATACATTTACTTGTGGCAAATTTAAATAATTTTTGCAAATTGAGAATGGTTAGAAAATTATTGAAAGTTTTTTTGAATTTACATAATGCTTTATTAATAATTACTGTTAATAATTAATACATTTATTTATTATCATAATTATTAGACTATAATGAATATTTCTATGTGGATAAGCATGCATATATATATAAAAATATATATATATATATATATATATATATATATATATATATATGTGTGTGTGTGTGTGTGTTAATAAAAATAATTAACATATTTTATAAAAAAGAATTTCCCATTCAATCAATTTTTTTTTAGCTTCAGCTTCTCTTCTCCACATCACCCCTGCACACTTTTTTATTTCATCCATCCATCTCACATGTGGTCTCTTTCTGGGTCTTTTTACAATCTCTTAGAATCCAGTTTAAAATTTCAATTGTCCATATATTATCATCTCTTCTAGCAATATGTCCAGCCCAACTCCACTTAAGTCTTTTAATTTTTTCAGTGAGGTCAGTAACATCTGTTTCTTCTCTTACCCATACATTGCATTTTCGATCTCTTCTTATTACTCCCAACATGCATCTGTCCATACTTCTTTGAGTGGTCTGAAGTCTCTGTATTACACTTCTATTAAGTGTCCAAGTCTCAAATCTATAAGTAAGAACTGGCAAAACACATTTATTAAAAACCTTCCTTTTCAAACACATAGGAACATTTTCTTTTAGTATCAAGTTATTTCTACCAAAAGCACTCCAATAAAGTTTAATTCTATGATTAATTTCATCCATTATGCTTCCATCTGTATTAATAATCTGACCAAGGTATTTGTAACTGTTAACTTATTCTAATTCATCATAATCAATCTTTATTTTCATATTTTGAAAAAAGTCTATTAAACATTACTTTAGTCTTTTTAACATTTATCTTTAGTCCTATTTTTCTACTTTCATCTGATAACTCCTGCAACATTTCCTGTGGCCCTAAAGCATTATTTGCAAAAACAAGTACATCATCTGCAAAATCTAAATGACTTAAATAATCTCCATTTACTTTCACTCCTTTAGATTCCCATTTTAATCCACAAAATACTTCATGCAGCACTGCTGTATAAAGTTTTGGAGGTATGGAGTCACCCTGTCTTACACCCTTTTCAATGTTGATTTTCCTACCATCATTATGTAATCTAATTGTTGCTGTTGGATTTTTATAAATATTCTTTAAAATATGACAATATCCTGGATCTATACCTTGAAGATTCAATGCTTTAATCACTGAAGAAATGTTTATAGAATCAAATGCCTTTTTATAATCTACAAATCCTAAGCATAATGGCAATTCATATTCATTTGTTCATTCTATAACTTCTCTCAATACCTGTATATGATCTACTGTACTAAAACCACTTTTAAATGCAGCTTGTTCTCTTGGTTGGTGGAAATCCAGTGTTTTCTGTAGATGAGTTGTAATTATCTTAGTAAAAATTTTGTATAAAATTGATAAAAGACTGATAAGTCTGTAATTTTTAATATCTTCTTTATAACCTTTTTAAATATTAATATTAATACTGCATTCTTTCAATCATCTGGTATATCTTTATCATTTAGATATTTGGTATATAACTTTGCTAAAAAATTTCTATTTCTTCACCTGCTTTTTTTAATATATCAATTATAATTCCATCATTACCTGGAGCCTTCTCTTTGCTAAAAAATTTCTATTTCTTCACCTGCTTCTTTTAATATATCAATTATAATTTCATCATTACCTGGAGCATTCCCTTTTTTCATAAATTTAATTGCATGCCTCACTTCCTCATTCAAAATTATGGGAAATTTGGAAGATATAATAGGTATAGGATGCACTTGTTCTTTATTACTATATAATTCTTGATAGAAATCTTCTACACATTTCATGATGTCATCTCTCTTTTAGTAATAATACCATCATTTTTTCTTATTGCAGATAGAAATTGCCTACCAATACCAAAATGTTGTTGTACACTCTTTAGACTTTTATTCTCTTCTACAGCTTTCCTTGCTAGTTCACAATTATACTTTCTTATATCATTTTCAACTCTTTTCCGCACCATTTTACAAAATTCGAGATATTCAATCTTTTTTAATGCATCATTGTTTTATATCCTCATATTCCTTCTTTTCTTCATAAATTCTCTAGTCTCAGTATACATTTTATTGGTCAATTGCTGCTTTTTACCAGCTATCTTTGTTGCAGTTTTTAAAAGTGTATCTGTTATTTTCCTATTAATGTCGTTCTGATCCGAATCATGTTTAAAATCTACTAATACTTGAAACCGATTTGTAAGTTCTAATTTAAATTCATTAGAATGTTTCTGAAGATTAAAAATATCAACTGTAATTGATGTTTTTTTTTAATAATTTTTGTCTCTCTAGTTTTGCATTAACATGTATCTTACATCTTACTAATCGATGATCACTTCCTGTGTTAAATTTATTAAGAACATTACAATCTTGAAATATGTATTTCTCTTAGCCAAAATATAATCCAATTCTGCTGTACCTTCATTTGCATGCTTCCATGTCCATTTCCTTTTAACATTTTTCTCAAAAAAAGAATTCATAATATAAAGTTTTTCTTTTTCTGCAAACTCCACAAGTCTATGTCCTCTCTCATTTCTATTACCATAACCAAAATCACCTACAACATTTTCATCTTTCATTTGTTTACCAATTCTAGCATTAAAGTCTCCCATAACAATTTTAAAATGTTGTTTACTCTGATCAAAAACTTTTAGTACATCCATATAAAAATCTTTTATAACTTCATCACTATGAGAACTTGTTGGGGCATAACTAATATTGCCACTCTGTCCGATACACCATCAATTTCCACAATGTTATTCTTCCATTTTTTGTTTATAATGAATCCTACTCCACTTGTATTACCAATATTTGTGCCTTTATAGTAGAGTATATGTCCACTTTTTAAATCAATTGTTTCTTCACTTTTTCTTCTAACTTCATAAAATCCAATAATGTCCCATTTAATATAAAACAGTTGTTGTTCTAACTCTTGCAATCTTCCTTCACTTGAAAGTGATCTGCAGTTGTAATTACCTAAATAAAAAGTCATTATCAAATGGCAGCCTGAGTCCACAATCAGGGGATTCTTAGCACCCTCCACCTTCGACTACCAAACGCTGCCTTGGTTGGTGACTTTACAGCTCCTGGGAATAAGAGCCAGGATTTATTTTTGCCTGTCATAATTGTATATATTGGAAAAAAATATTCTTAAACTCGGAAGTAAAAAGCCAATAAACTCATCACACTGGCTAATGCATGTTGGTGAGCAGCCCATCCATTTTCGTATACTATATGAATAATCACATAGTAATAATAGCTGCAATGACTGGAACGTATGGAGTGGAGATTAGAAATTTGCCTCCCCAGTTCCTTTAAGGCCTCCAAGAGGAATCAAAGGGTCTTCTTTCAGTTAATAGCAAACTCCTTTCTGCAGCTATATATATATATATATATATATATATATATATATATATATATATATATATATATATATATATATATATATATATATATATATATAACCATTATAAACCATTCAACACTTAGACAATCCCAATATAAATAACAGTCAATAATCTCAAGCTGCTGTCAAGGCAATCTTCTTTTTAACAATAAAAATTGAAAAAATCACTATTCATGATTGATTATGTCACAAAAAATCACTATTCATGATTGATGATGTCACAACATGAATTGCCAAATATGTAAGAGACTAATAAAGTTTTAATATTTTTTTTTATAATAGTACATATCTATATAATACTGATAATCAAACTAAGAAACGTTTTATGCTAAGTAAATTGCAATTAACTTTTTAAAATGATAATGGTTACACTTTCAGAATAAGTTGATCAACTAAAGAATCATCTTTGAAATGAAGTAAGATAAAATCTATTTAACACTCATGTCATTTCCAAGGTGAAAACTGATCTTATAAACATATATTGAAATGTTTTTAAATATATTATACTTTCTGCATTAATTATACATATGTAACTATCTTTAACTAAATAAATGCATATTCTTAAATAAGACAGAAACGCACATATAAAAGAGAATTAAAAGATTAGAATTGCTTATTAACAATAATAATTTTATTAATAATAAATTTAGATATTAATATTAAATGTATGTTACAATAACCAAAACCAATGTTTGAATATATAAATTCATGCTTCTTTCATTAAAATATCAGGTTTTAACATATTCCTGAATAATTAATAATAGCCGAGAGGTCAGCGCAGCAGACTTGTAAGCAAGCAGTTACTTGCAGACACTTGTCACGGGTTCGCTTCTTGTCCTATGCTTTGACATATGGATAAAAAAATTACAAAATGCTTTCTATTTTCTACATAATATAGTTAAATTGCCTTTCTAGGAGGAAAAGGAAAAGAAAGAAAAAAAAACGTAACATTCTTTACCCTTTTTTGGCACTCTCTTTAATTTTTATGTAATTAGATAAAAGTGTTAATCTTTCCAAGATTTTATAATAGAAATAACTTTGATATAAATTATATTAATAGTTTTAGATATTACTTAAGTTGAATAAAATATCAGGTCTAATTGATAAATTAATTTGGTATATTGTGCATACATGCATATCCATATATCATAGTTGTCTTGAATTTTTTTTCTTGAGTGATAATGCCCAAAATTAATATCATATTTATATCTATGGTAAACCTAACATTTATTTAAATATAGTTTATTCAGTGGTTTACATAAATTTATTATGATGATAAATTTCGAAGTTAATAATAAAGAATTTAGCAGACTAGGCTCATGATTCAAGTTAACATGTAAGTTAATCGAAAAGAAAACATATTATTAGTTCAGTACTTTTTTAAAATGTTTTTCTAAAAAATCAGTTTTAAGCTACCAGGTAATACATAGCATGAAAACAATTATCAGTGCATTTATACTGACCTCTAGTGATACATCTTACAGTTTATAATCATTTCAGTGGAAGGTCATAGAATTGATTAAGGAAATATACTACTTTTATCCACACTACTAATTTTAATTGAAACTGAATTCAGTTTTTATCTATTAACTTGATTGACAGAAAAATATTTTCATCTTTCTTTTATATAAAAATTACATTTTAACTAAAAATAGTAGTTTTTCATATCTTGCAAGTACGATTTTTTTGTGGAAGACATTGCTGGATAACACTTTTAGTCTTTTAATCCTGCTTATTGCAGGTTTTTATATTTACAAAATATTTTTTTAATGTTTAATAGTAGTTTTTTCTTTATTATTATTATTATTATTATTATTATTATTATTATTATTATTATTATTATTATTATTATTATTATTATTATTATTATTATTATTATTATTATTATTATTATTATTATTATTATTATTATTATTATTATTATTATTATTATTATTATTATTATTATTATTATTATTATTATTATTATTATTATTATTATTATTATTATTATTATTATTATTATTATTATTATTATTATTATTATTATTATTATTATTATTATTATTATTATTATGTTTGTGTTTCAAAGCAAAACTTTATTGAATCTAAAAAGTTACACAGTCACATCTAGTACTATATTGATTTGTTACAAATGCAAAACAAATTACAACTTTCAGTATATAAGTCTTTATCATTTCTGCATACTTTCTTTTTTGTTTTTAAATTTGGTCCTCTATTTAGTTCAGTTTATACTTGCATCTTTTTGAAGTTGAAAAAAATTCTGATGTTGAAAATGTCATCATCTATCATATTGGACTTTATATTTTATAGACTGGATCTTTGTTTCAAGTGTGACATGTGGCTGCAAACACATCTGGTTGAGCTAGGATGCTGTCTCTTTTTCTGAACAGTTCTAGTTTTATTGAAAATATTGCTGAGTGGCGTCGAGGGTTATTAGCAAGTGCAAAAGTGCATCTGGTACACCAGTAGGCATAAAGGCTATATGTTGCTGCACAAATAGCAGGAATGTTGCCTTTTTAAAATTTATTTATTATTTCATCAATTGAAATGATGGCCTTTCTGTATGTGGTAAATATTGTGTGATGTATTGTTTCTAGGGCACTGCAGGGATGAAGAAAATGATCTTGTGTCTCTTCTTCTCTATGACATAGCCCATACATGGGGTCTATATTTGTATAGAATCTACGAAATCTAAGGAAATGGGTTGTGGGTAGAGCATTTACATTAAGATTAAGTAGAAAATCAAATAATTTTGGTTCTAATGACCATTTTCTGAATTGTTGCAGTAGTTTCCTGTTGTCTATCCCAAGAACCGATGGATGTAGATTAGGTGCCTGGTTTGGGTATAGTATATTATAAATGTTCCAGTATGTATACTTGTTGTCATTATTGAATGATATTTTGTTGTATATTGGCTTGAGTTCTTCAATCAATTGTGGATAGATATCCATACGAAGGGGGTGGTCTGTCTGTGGGTATTATACTGATTACACACTCCAGGTCTGGAAATCTTTTTATGGTTGCTGTTATTAGATTTACTGATTTCTGTGTGTAAAAAATATTGATTGTATGGAGTCCAAGTCCATTGCTATGTGGTGGTCTGCTCAGATTTTTTATAGAGATTGCCACTGTTTTTCTCTTCCATATTAGTTTGTTATAGATTGATGAGATTTTAGATATAAATGTTTTTGCAGATTTGATTATAGGTGTGTAGTAGGTAATTTTTGTGATTATAAGTTGATCAAATAGTGCTACCTTTGCGTATATTGACAGGTATGACTTTTCAAGTGAGGCTGTGATTTTTTCAGCATCTTTTTTTAATTTATTTAGAATTTTTTGTCTCATTCCATTGGTTCCAAGGTAGAATGGGAAACCAAGGAAAGCAGATGGTTTACCATTAAACATCTCTGTACAGTGCTTGTCTGTGTATATTGACCATGCAGCAGTTTTATTTGTGTTAATTTTTAAATTAAAATTTGAGGTATAATTCTTGATTATCTCTTGTAATATGGGGAGGTTCTTTTTAGAGGGGAGGAAAATGGTTACATCATCCATATAGGCTATGCATGATATATTTAAAGCAGTATTTGGGATTTGAATGCCTTTTATTTTTTTCTGTATCTCTATTAATAGAGGATTTATATATATATATATATATATATATATATATATATATAAATCCTCTATTAATATATATTTATATATATATATATATATATATATATATATATTGTAAAGAGCAAGGCACTGAGAAGAGATCCTTGTGGTATGGATTGACTCAGTCTGAAGGCTGGTGAATTTTTTCCATTCAATGTGATGTGAATTTCACGGCTGAGTAGCATATTGGCTATTATATATAGTAGGGATGGAGGTATTGTTGTTTTTTTTCAGCACATCTAATAATTTGGCTATAGGTACTGAGTCAAATGCTGCCTCAATGTCTAGTTGAACTATAATTGGTGCATAGTTCTTTCTTTTTTTTACTACTTCGATTATTGTTTTGTACATTAAGGCACCCTGGCCAATGGATGATCCTTTTTTGGCATATTGTGCTGATGATAACACAGGGAGTATGTGTTGTTCTATTTTCTCCTTTATTACTCTTTCAAGAATTTTTATTCCTAAAGGTCCCATTGAAATTGGCCATAGATTAGATAAAGATGATATTGCTGTTGGTTTTTTGTTAAATGGAACCATTGCAATTGGATATAGACTTTGTATGTTGCAAATTTTTTGGGATATGTAATTGGCTAGATCGCACAGGTATTTGGCTGTGAAGTGACTAAGATGTTTGAACACAAATTTGGGAATTCCTTGTGGTCCTGGGTGACATGTGTTTGTTATTGTTGCAAGTTGAAATACAATGTCAGTTGTTTTTATTGGTGTGTCTGTTTCAGGGTCTCCAAATATGTCTTCATTTGGTATGTACACTCTTTGTTTTTGCAGTTTTTTTTTAAAGTGTTGATATATTGGGTTTATCATGTTATGTCCAGCTGTTATAGGCACTCTGACTGTGGATGGGTATCCTAGTGGCCACCATATATATGCTCTGGTCCAAGTGTGTTGTTGTGTAAGGTATATTTTTTCTTTTTTATTGCTACATATTGCTTAGTGTGTTGCATGTATTGTTGTATATTTCTGTAAGTTTTTTAATTTGTGTTTGATTATCTGTAGTTGGTCTGGAAATGGTTATTCTTTTATGTAGTTCATCTGCCAAAGTAATAATCTGGTAGGGGGTGGTGAATTGCAAGTAATATGATTGATGTTGAAAGAAAGTATATTGTTGAATGCTATATATTTTGTACTGGATCAAGTGATATGTTTTCAAGTTTTTGGAGCATTATATATGTTTCTGAATATAGGAATTCAGTTGTTTGTGCTGGAAGAAGCATTCACATAGTCTTTTGAAGGGCTATTGTTGTATTCTGTATTTTTGTTAAGTCGAAGGTGATGAACTGAGCAGCATGATGTGAGATTATAGATGGACAGAGTTCAAGATTAAAATAATGATGTAACATTGGTGAGTAGAAACACAAATCAATAAGTGACTTATATCTATTGTTATTAAAAGATATTGAGTTTGATGGGAGAAAACCTTCAGCACTCATAAGTGGGATTGTTATTTGATGGATCCATTTGGTGACAAAAGTTTGGTAGGTCATGTTGAAATCTCCCAGGAGTATTATGGAATTTGGTGTTGCTGTAAGAATTGAAGTTATTGTTGCTATTATTCTGGAGATGATGACAGGGCCTGGTGGTATATGGACAAATACTAGGTTAAGTGTGATATTTTTATGATGGAGTGTTATTATGATAAGATTAGAGTCAATATATATAATTTTAAAAGAATAAAAAGGGTAATTGTCGGATATAATTATACCTGTGCCACCTGATGATGATGATGATTGCCTTGAGCATGCACAAAACCCTTGGCTGACTAAATATTTTGAAGGATCAATTTGAAAGGCACTGTATATTTTTGTTTCCAATAGCCCTAGTATGTGTGGTTGTGTTGTATGTAACCATTTTTTGAGTTCAAAAAGTTTTTGATGGCATTTAAACCTCTAATGTTAAGTGATCCAATTTTTATCTTCATGTTTCAGGATAATTTTATAACAGAGTATTGATTTTTTATTTTTATTTTTTAATTCTAAATTTTTGTTTATATTGCAGAAGATGGATGCTGATACATATTTAAAACTTGGTAGGGTTTATTATCAGTTTTTCTTTCATTTAATATTGGTTCAGACTCTATACAGACAATTTGTGATGAAACTGAACAGTTGTCCATTTGTTGTTGGCTTAAATCCATTTCTATTTCATCATTTTCTAAGTTGTATATGTCTGATGAGTTGTGCTTTTGGTCTGTTTTTTTTTTTTGCCTTTTTGGATTCATGGTTTTTAGGTGGTCTACCTGGCTTTCTTTTTCCTTCTGGTGTATTCTCTTGAATAAGTGGAAGAGGGGGTTCTATTGCATCCATTATGTTTAATGCAGTTTTGTTTATTATTGTGGTTTGTTTTATTAATGGGGTACTTATATTATCTTGATTTATATTTTCATTATATAGCTGTGTGTGTTTATTTTCTGTTTGTTGATTTTTACTTGGTATACCTTTTGTTTTATTGAGATGCTGATCCTGTGATGTAATTACTTCATTTTGTGTTTTATTTGAACCTTGGGTGTCTATGTTAGTTTTTGTGTTATTATTTTTTTGGTTAGTCTTTGGGATTGACAATTCTTCTCCATTATCATTTTTGTTTGTGGGTGTTTGAACCTGTTTTTTTCCGGTTTCTATTATTGGGTTGTCAATGGATGTAGTGTTATTAGAAATTTTATTTTCATCATCAGTGGGTTGTTCTGGGGAGAGGATTTTGGTTTGTTCACAGAGATTGCCTTTTGTGTTATCACATTGAGTTGCTAGGTTGCCTCTCTGTCCACAGCCAAAACAAAGTGGCACTAAACCTCTTATGTGAAGAGAGAGTGTTGCTTCTTGATCTGTAATTTGTGTTGGGATTGTGGCAGCATCTACGTTTTTATGGAGTTTTATTTTAAATTCAAAACGATTACTACATATCGTCATAGGTGTGTCTTTTAAATAAATTGGCTGTAGGGCAATTACTTTTCCAAACGGGTTTATCATTTTTTGAAAATCTTGTAAGTTGTATTTAAGATAAGTATTTTTTTAGCACTCCAGTGATAATATTTTTCCGGTTTTCATCTATAATTATGAGTGCATAATTATAGAGTGCTAAAATAGTGGATTGAAAATGTTCTTTTTGCTGCTGAGTATAAAAATCAATGGTTATATATCGCGAATTTGGATGGTCTGCAATACAAGAGATTGTTTCCCATAATGCATTTTGTGTAATTGTTTCATATAAAAAAGCTTTTGGGAAACGATATAATGAGCATTGATTATCTGTTACTGCGAGTACTAGCGATGTTGGTGAAAAAAACCAGTGAAAAGTTTCAAACAGCATCCGAGGCACCATATCATTGAAATGGTCTGTCACATTTTCAAGTGTTTCTTTTGTCCAGATTGCAGGTGGGGGTTGACGTTCCTCTTGAGCATGTAGATCTAGATTTTTTATATCATTTGTATTTGTTCTTCGGAAATGTGGTATTTGGGTTGGTGCTGTAATATTGCTGTTGCTTTTAAGTATTTTTGCATACGAAATAGGCGATGTTGAAACTAACGATGTTGTTAATTTCGTATTGGTGCTCAACTCACTCACGCTTGACTGGGCAGTAGCCATGATTTATTATTCTGACTCAAGTCAGTTTTTTTTTTTTTTTAAAAAAAAGATATGAATACACACTGATATTTAAAAAATACTCTTAATCTATTATTTGATTTGACTTGTTCTGTATTCTGTTTGTTTTGTCAATAACAAGTTGAAACAAAAGAAAAATATAAATACTTACATCGGAGAGCTTAAAGATTGCTTCTTATCTCAGCAGAGGAATTATTATTATTATTATTATTATTATTATTATTATTATTATTATTATTATTATTATTATTATTATTATTATTATTATTATTATTATTATTTTATTATTATTATTATTATTATTTATATAAACTGTAAGTTTTTAAACATTTATTTGATTATCAACACTGACGACAAATTTTATTTATATCTATTCTTTATCATCATCATCAACCATTATCAATCCACTGCAGGATGAAGGTCTCTCCAAGTTTAATCCATCTTCTCCGATCTTTAGCTTCTCTTTTCCACAACACCCCTGCACATTTTCTTATTTCATCCATCCATCTCACATGTGGTCTCTTTCTGGGTCTTTTACAATCTCTTGGAATCCAGTTTAAAATTTCAATTGTCCATCTATTATCATTTCTTCTAGCAATATGTCCAGCCCAACTCCATTTCAATCTTTTAATTTTTTCAATAAGGTCAATAACACCTGTTTGTTGTCTTACCCATACATTGCGTTTTCGATCTCTTCTTGTTACTCCCAACATACATCTCTCCATACTCCTTTGAGTGGTCTGAAGTCTCTGTATTGCTCTTCTATTAAGTGTCCAAGTCTCAGATCCATAAGTAAGAACTGGTAAAACACATTTGTTAAAAACCATTCTTTTCAAACAAATAGGCATATTTCCTTTTAGTATCAAGTTATTTCTACCAAAAGCACTCCAACCAAGTTTAATTCTATGATTAATTTCCTCCATTATGTTTCCATCTGTATTAATAATCTGACCTAGGTATTTGTAACTGTTAACTTCTTCTAATTCTTCATAATCAATCTTTATTTTCATATTTTGAGCAAATCGATTAAATATTACTTTAGTCTTTTTAACATTTATCTTTAGTCCTACTTTTCTACTTTCATCTGCTAACTCCTGCAACATTTCCTGCAGCTCTGAAGCATTATTTGCAAAAACAACTACCTCATCTGCAAAATCTAAATGACTTAAATACTCTCCATTTACTTTCATTCCTTTAGTTTCCCATTTTAATCCACAAAATACTTCTTGCAGCACTGCTGTAAAAAGTTTTGGAGATATGGAGTCACCTTGTCTTAAACCTTTCTCAATGTTGATTTTTCCAGTATCATTATGTAATCTAATGGTTGCTGTTGCATTTTTATAAATATTCTTTAAAATATGACAATATCCTGGATCTATACCTTGATGATCCAATGCTTTAATCACTGAAGAAATGTGTATAGAATCGAATGCCTTTTCATAATCTACAAATCCAAAACATAATGACAACTCATATTCATTTGTCCTTTCTATGACTTCTCTCAATACCCGGATATGATCTATTGTACTAAAACCACTTTTAAATCCAGCTTGTTCTCTTGGTTGGTGGAAATCCAAAGTTCTCTGTAGACGAGTTGTAATTATCTTGGTAAAAATTTTATATAAAACTGATAAAAGGCTGACAGGTCTGTAATTTCTAATATCTTCTTTATCACCTTTTTTAAATATTAATATTATTACTGCATTCTTCCAATCTTCCGGTACATCTTTATCATTTAGACATTTGGTATATAACTTTGCTAAAATTGTTTCTATTTCTTCACCTCCTTCTTTTAATATATCAATTATAATTCCATCATTTCCTGGAGCCTTTCCTTTTTTCATACATTTAATTGCATGTCTCACTTCTTCATTTAAAATTCTGGGCAATTCAGAAGATGTAATATAAATATTGATATATATTTCTAATTGGCTGCAGAAAAAAAGGTTGATATTAACTGAAAAAAGACCCTTTGATTCCTCTTGAAGGCCTTAAAGGAATTGAGCAGGGCAAATTCCTAATGTCCACTCCATATGTTCTTGTTATTGCAGCTGTTACTATTATGTAATTATTCAGATATTATACAAACATGGATGGGCTGCTCACTAACATGTATTAGACAGCATGGTAAGTTTATTGGCTTTTTACTTCTGAGTTTAAGATCAAGAAAACACCACAGTCTTTCTTCTCAGTTGTCTGATAAGGCAGAATGAATGTTTATATAAATGATAGATATTTTTCTAATACATATATACAATTATGACAGAGAAAAATAAATCATGGTCCTTATTCCCAGGAGGCTGTAAAGTCATCAACCATGGCAGCAGTTGGTGGCCAAAGGCAGAGGGTGCTAAGAATTCTTGATTGTGGATCCAGGCTGCCATTTGATGATGACTTTTGATTTAGGTACTTACAACTGCAGATCACTTTCAAGTGAAGGAAGAATGCAAAAATTAGAAGAACTGTCATATTAAATGGGACATTATTGGACTTTGTGAAATTAGAAGAAAAGGTGAAGAGACAACTGATTTAAAAAGTGGACATGTTCTTGATTATAAAGGTACAGATATTGGAAATAGGAGTGGAGTAGGATTTATTATAAATAAAAAGTGGAAGAACAACATTGTGGAGATTGATGGTGTATCAGAAAGAGTGGAAAGATTAGTTATACAACTTAATAGAAGATACCAAATGCAGATAATTCAGATTTATGCCCCAATAAGTTCTCATAGTGATGAAGTTATAAAAGATTTTTATATGGATGTACAAAAGGCTTTCGATCAGAGTAAACAACATTTTAAAATTGTTATGGGAGACTTTAATGCTAGAATTGGTAAACAAATGAAAGATGAAAGTGCTGTTGGTAATTTTGGTTATAGTAATAGAAAATGGGAGACGACATATACTAGTGGAGTTTGCTGAAAAAAAAGAACTTTATATTATGAATTCTTTATTTGAGAAAAATGTTAAAAAGAAATGGACATGGAAGCATCACAATGAAGGTACAGCAGGATTGGATTATATTTTGACTAACAGAAAATATATATGTCAAGATTGAAATGTTCTTAATAAATTTAACACAGGAAGTGATCATCGATTAGTAAGATGTAAGATATGTGTTAATGAAAAACTAGAGAGACAAATATTCCCAATCTTCAGAAACATTCTAATGAATTTAAATTAGAACTTACAAATCGGTTTTAACTATTAGTGCATTTTGAACATGATTCAGATTTGAATGAAATTACTATAAAATGAACTGATATACTTTTAAAAACTGCAACAAAGATAGCTTGTAGAAAAAAGCAGCAAGTGACCAATACAATTTCTACTGAGACTAGAGAATTTATAGAGAAAAAAAGAAATATAAAAATATACAAAAATGATGCATTAAAAAGGATTGAATATCTCAAAATTTTGTAAAATGGTACAGAAAAGATTTGAAAATGATATAAGAAAGTATATCTGTGAACTAGCAAGGAAATCTGTAGAAAAAAATAATAGTCTCAAAAATGTAAAGCAGCATTTTGGTATTGGTAGGAAATTTATATCTGCAATAAAAAAAAAAAGATGGAATTATTATTAAAAAGAGAGATGACATTATGAAATGGGCAGAATACTTTTATCAAGAATTAAATAGTAATAAAGAATAAGTACCTCCTATTTATATTACATCTGCTGAATTGCCCAGAATTTTACAGGAAGAAATGAAACATGCAATTAAATGGATGAAAAAAGAAAAGCCTCCATGTAATGATGGAATTATAATTGATATATTAAAAAAAGCAGGTGAAGAAATATAATTTTTTTTAGCAAAGTTATATACCAAATGTGTAAATGATAAAGATGTACCAGATGATTGGAAGAATGCAGTAATAATATTAATATTTAAAAAAGGTGATAAAGAAGATATTAGAAATTACAGACCAATCAGCCTTTTATCAGTTTTATACAAAATTTTTAGTAACATAATTACAATTCATCTACAAAGAATATTGGATTTCCACCAACCATGGGAACAAGCTGGATTTAAAAGTGGTTTTAGTACAGTAGATCATATTGAGAGAAGTTATAGAAAGGACAAATGAATATGAGTTGCCATTATGTTTTGGATTTGTAGATTATGGAAAGGCATTTGATTCTATAAACATTTCTTCAGTGATTAAAGCATTGGACCATCAAGATATAGATCCAGAATATTGTTATATTTTAAAGAATATTTAAAAATGCAACAGAAACAATTAGATTATATAATGATACTGAGAAAGTCAACATTGAGAAAGGTGTAAGACAAGGTGACTCCATATCTCTAAAACTTTTTACACCTGTGTTGCAAGAAGTATTTTTTGGATTAAACTGGGAAACTAAAGAAGTGAAAGTAAATGGAGATTATTTAAGACATTTAGATTTTGCAGATGATATAGATATTTTTTGCAAATAATGCTTCAGAGCTGCAGGAAATGGTGCAGGGGTTATCAGATGAAAGTAGAAAAGTAGGACTAAAGATAAATGTTAAAAAGACTAAAGTAATGTTTAATCGATTTGCTCAAAATATGAAAATAAAGATTGATTATTATGAATTAGAAGAATTTAACAGTTACAAATACCTTGATCAGATTATTGATACAGATGGAAACATATTGGATGAAATTAATCTTAGAATTAAACTTCGTTGGAGTGCTTTTGGTAGAAATAACTTGATACTAAAAGGAAATATGCCTATGTGTTTGAAAAGGAAGGTTTTTAACAAATTTGTTTTACCAGTTCTTACTTATGGTTCTGAGACTTGGCCACCTAATAGAAAAGCAATACAGAGACTCCAGACTACTCAAAGAAGTATGGGGAGATGCATGTTGTGAGTAACAAGAAGAGATCAAAAACCCAATGTATGGGTAAGAGAACAAACAGGTGTTACTGACCCCATTGAAAAAATTAAAAGATTGAAGTGGAGATGGGCTGGACATATTTCTAGAAGAGATGATAATAGATGGACAATTGAAATCTTAAATTGGATTCCAAGAGATTGTAAAAGACCCAGAATGAGATGACATGGGAGATGGACGGATGAAATAAGAAAGTGTGCAGGGGTGATGTGGAGAAGAAAAGCTAAAGATTGGATAAGATGGATTAAACTTGGAGAGACTTTCATTATGCAGTGCATTGATAATGGTTGTTGATAATGATGATGATGATTTATAATTATCAAATGGATATTCTAATCCTTTAATTTCTATATTTTAAAATATGTGATTGTAGAAAACAATCTTTACATCTATAGTATGCTTATATTTATTTACAAAAGCCTACATCATTTTCCATTTCATAATCAAATTGGTATATTTTTATTCCAGAATATTTGCTAGCATACATTTCCAAATTATGAAAGTATTCACATTTATATTTTTAAAGTAACAATATAGAAGAGGCAGTAACAGAGTGAAAAAATAACGAATATAAGTTCCACATTAAAACATAGGTATGAAAATTAAAATTATATTCATTTTCATATTTTATTATAGTAATTATAAATAATTTTTAAATTGGACATTTTCTTTAAATCATATTTAGATATAGAGTTCATTTGGTTAAAAATTAATTTCTATTGTACAGTTTAGGCAAATTTCTGATAATTAGCATTTACTTAATCGATTTTATCAGGAAACTTGGTGAAATCAAACTTTTCCTTTTACTCTTTGATGTAAATATGGTATTATTAAAATTAGTTTTTACGTTTATTATTTAAAAACTATTAAGCTTTCTTGAGATTACAAAGAATAGTATCATTTCCCTTCAGAAGGTTTTTGCTGGTCATATGCTCTCTTTATTTAATTTTTTCTAAAATTTATTAACTTGTATTTTACTAATTAAGCCAATTAAATTCCATAAATACAAAGAGTTTGGTCTTTTTCTATTTAATTAATCCAAAATCATAAAATAATTATTTTGATTTAATTTTATGCAATTGTAACATTAATACTTAATTATAACATTTTTGTATACTCATATAATTTTATTAAAAGCTATTTTTATGTAAATAATTTATTTTTAGTTTTTTATTCAGACATTTATGCATCTCTTTTTATAGCTATTTTTTTTTTCAACATTCAATTCTATAATCTTTTTTTTTATGCCATGTTTAGTAAAACATATAATCTGTTTTACTTACTACATTAAAAAAATTATATATATATTATGCATTTAATAAAGAAATAAGTGTTAAATGAATGACAATAATAATAACTCTAATCCTAAGGTAAATTTATGATAATCTTTTTTGTGCATATATGTAATTGCAAATATTGTATTTCAACATAACCTAAAGCTTATAAAACATTGTAAGTTCTATTTATTTATTTTGTTTTAATTTTCAATTTCACAATTTCCGATCACCTTTTTGTTTGCTAACAGTAGTGGAAATATTTTAAAGCTACTTTATTGTTTGAATATCTTAAGGGATGAAAAAAAAAATCAACCGGAAATTATAATATGAGAATATTTAATAAAATTGACCTAGGTTTAATGTTATAAAAATTAAAAGAGAAAGTTATTAAAAATAACCAGAGATAATTATTATTAACATAGAAATGTTTAAAAATTTTTTTTAAAAATGAAAATGATAATTCTCAAAATAAGTACTATATTAATTACTAAAACTTATTTTCTAATTCTGGCTCCTATAACAATTTGTTAAATCTCCTAGAAGAAAAAAAATCGTAATTCAAAAAAGCTGAGGTAAAAACTAACTCGGCGTTAGCTGACTATTGTTAGAAACTAACAAATCTGGCGATTATCAGAACAATAGCTGTTTTTAAAAATTATACCAAAACAGTAGCATTTTTCTTAATTTATGGGGCTGTCTATGAATAAATCGTTAATGATAATGAAACATGACTTTTATGATTCTCTGAGTTATGGAATGCACAATCTCCTGTCATCCCTGCTATTTTTGTTATTCTCTAACCCTTTTCCCACGTCCGACGAGGCTCCTCGTCGACATCTGAAATCACTCTAACTCAGCCCGTTTTCATACGAAAAAATTCGTTAAATACGTATTGAATTCGTTTTTAAAAGTTCTGTACGATGGTGACATCTTCCGATTTATTTTACAAGTAAAAAATAGAAAAAAAACGCATTTAAACCTAAACAAAGAAGGAACATTATTTGTGATTGGTTCTTAGCATGCTCTCAGCCGAAAAAGACATTCTGATTGGCTGGAAAGAACAAAGAAACTGCCTGATCAAAGAAAATAAAGAAAAACGCTGAGATTTTCATTTCGAATACGATTTAAATTATTATTAAATAATATTTATGGAAATTAAACATAATTTTCAGAGAGAATAATAAAAAAACAAAATTATTTTCGAAAAATATTGAAGATTTTAGTACAAATATTGAAGTTATAATAAAAAGAAATATTTACTTTTCTATAACGTAAAAGTCGATCTTTTTGTTTACATTATAACTTTTATGTTGCCAATATTGAATATCTTAGAATAAATAAATAGCAATTTATTTTTGAAAGAACTTTCGTTGTCTTCACAACCTTAAAAATTAATTATATACTTTTTATAAACGTATCTGAGTTGAATTTAATATTATAGGCGAATATGTTTTAACAATAGGCTTTGTCTTCAGTTTGTGAGTTGGCCAATTAAAAGATTTGATTTTTATCTGATACAACCAATGATAAAATTAGCGGTTAAAAGGTTTCTCTAAACTACATAGCTTCTGAAATATCAAATCTATTTTTTATTCCATTTTTATAGCATTATCTTCGTTTACACATTAGCTTTGGTTTTAAAGTTACCTATATCATTATCCAATATATATATAAAAGCCAAAAACTTACTTTGTGTATATTCATTTTATTTATACTCACAATTTCTATCTATTTATTATTTTTATATGTATTCTGATTATTTCTATAATTTATAATTAAAAATGCAGATATTTCCAGCATTTTCTTTACATATTAAAACAAAAAAAAAAGAAGATTTCATTTAAAATGATACAGTGATACTGCTGTTTACGCTGTATTCGGTTTCAATATCCTCACAGATAGGATACTTTAGTAAGAAAATATTCATTACATATTTATATTTATTTCTTATATACTGTATTGTCATGGATGTGTAAAATACTTATTAACACATATGTGACATATACTTTATATAACATACACACGTAATATATATATATTATGTTACAATCTAATTAAAAATTTTTAGTAAATATATAAATTAAAATTTTCAACAAAAATAATTTTGAAATAAAATAATACAGTTATGAAAAAAAATAATAAAATAATAAATTGAGAGAGGTTATTTTTCCACAAATACATATCGATGTTTATATACATATATTTATTCAATCACAATCACTTTCAAAGAATAATATTTACTGTACCATAATTTATTCTTGTTTTGACGATGATAAAATGCCATGTTATTGCTTTTCTGGTAATACCAATGTGGCAAAAGAATAATACATTTCGATATTTTTACCGAAAGGAGAATAAAAATATTACTACCAGAAGATGTAAAGTCTGTTGTGATTTTGGTATTTTTAAGTCAGTACTAATATTTGAATCTGTACAATGATTCAAATATATTCTTTTCAATGAATCCTTGGCTAATTTTTTAAAAAGGATTTTTATATAATTCACAAATCCAAAGATTAACCAAAAAATTACCTTGAACTCAGGATAAAACAATAGATTCTGTAAGAACACTATAAAAGCATAATTTGTTACTTCATATTTTGAATGTATCTCTTCCAAACAAGTGACTAATTTCTTTATATATATATATATATATATATATATAAATATATATATATATATATATATATATATATATATATATATATATATATATATATATATATATATTGTAATGGACGAAAGCTTTCTAGATTCGCATATACTGACCACAAAGGCACCACTAGTCCGAAAATCAGAACTAGACATTTATTTTAAGGGTGGACAGGATATGCGAACTGAAATGTGCCAAACTAAACTCAGGGAGAAACAAGATATCTTATGGATTGTTTAGACAATTGAGAAATAAAAGTACCAAGACAAACGCCAGCCAAATAAATTTAAACAATTTGATAATTTTATTAAAAGTTGGACAATAGTGTAGAGAAATCTAGCCATGAATACAAAAGTGACTTATATTAGCATATGCATTATTTACCAGAGAGTGCACAAGAGTACAGCAAACATAAAGACTTAAACATTTTGGCAGTAAAATTCTCTCACCTAAAAATATAAGAAACTGATAGGATAATATCTTCCTGCTGGCAATTTATAAAATTACAAAAAAAAAAAAACAACTCTAGCTTTCTGATTCAGAAATATGACAACAGTTACGATCTTGTAGGGAATCAATGAAACCAGCATGGATGATCGATCAGTAGCATTCTAACTACTGTCTTTATAATGACTCAGGACTGCTGCATGTAATACTACTTTTAAAGCAAATGTGGTTGATCTCACATACAAGCGAGCAAAACTATATTTGATCACGATCTTACGTAATCTAGAAAAAAATCCCTACTTTCAGAGAACCAGAAGAAAGAAGCTGATAAATAGCCAGCAAAATGATTTTGTTGTTTGCAAAAAGTGTAAACCAAACATATTTAAAATTAATTATTTTACAATAACCACTAAGGGCAGGTGAGTAAATAAAAATTATGAAAACTGCCAAAGCATTTAGCAATAGACAGTGAAATAATTAGGCATATATTAAACATATAAAATACAATCTCACAATGCACTCTCTGATAAACAAAAATTAAAAACAAACTTGGAAACTTAAAACTATGATTCCAAGACACACTTTAAATACTAGAAAAAGTAAATACAGCAAATAAATAATTAAAATAATTAATACAACTTTATATCATACTTATTATTAGATTGAGCAGAGATTTAATTAAATGCAATTTATTTACCCTGACTAGAATAAGAAAAAGTTTATCTTACAATAAGGCAGAGTTCTAGTAATTTTCTGACGAGTGCACACTTTTAATAATAGTTCATCTTTTAGGTGACTTTTCTTTATGACAAAGGCAAGAGTTGAGGCAAATTGGGGATCTGGCTTAGGTTAGAGTTTTATGCTATCACAAAAGAACAGCCTAGAGCCTGAGGCTCATCCTTATTTAAATTAGCAATGTATCTTATTTCTTCCAATACATATAGCAGCATTTGTTGACATCACAAAGGCAAATTTCAAAATAGAAATCTCCCTAAATGTTCAAACTGCGATTAACATGAAGTTCCACAGATTAAACATAATGCCTCTTAAATCAGAAGCTGAACCAAGCACTTTTAAAAACCTTCTTTTAGTCTAGAATAATAGCAACCACCTCCTTTTTGGTGGGCTATAGTTACCTCGCTACATTTCCCATGAAAATCTTTCCTTAGTCTCAAATTCTATGCCTCAGGCAGGGCAAATATTAATTTCCTGCTCAATCCAATTTAAGAATTCCAACAAGGGATTATTGTAACCAAAATAATAAATACAAAACTAAATATCTGCTTTTAGAATTGATAAAAATAAGAGACAGGAATTTAATCACACGTTTGCTTATTTTTTTAATTAAATGGATTAAAAACAAGCAGTGAAAGTAAACTATTTTAAAATCAATTCTATAAACATTTTATGATTTATTTTAAATATAAATGCATATGTGTTTTAAATAATAATAAAATTTTTAACATTAGTAATAAAACCATTGCATCGGAAATCAATCCGGTTCAATATATATATATATATATATATATATTGTGCCCTTTTCTATAGATCAGAATCAGCTCATTACAGTAAATTATTAAAAATTTTAAATTTAGAATATGTTCTCTTTGGGTGATACTTATATTGTATTGATAATATCTTAAAAGTACAATTTAAAGCTAAATAAAAATATGTAATACTTAAAATTATAATGAATAACTTTAAAACAGTTAAACAAAGCTAAAAATACTAATTACATATGGTTGGAAAAGCTGGCCATAATAAATAACGCAGCTATAAATATTTAAAATATGTTTAAAAGTTAAATTTTAATAGATTAAAACTTATAGTTAAATAAATGTTATATTTAAAATTATAAATTATATTTCATAGTTATAATTATTATCATATATTCTAAAAGTAAGTTTTATGGTAGTAAAAATTATATTTAATTCTATATTTTCCAAATTATTATTCCAAATTTTATATTATTATATTATTTATTTAATATAATAAGTGTTGCAATTTATTATTTATTTTCAGACAGAAAATCAGATACAATCTGTCTAGGCTGTAAAATCATGTGACCTGCATAATACAGTAATGCACACATGCTCGCTAATATTTGTATTAACAAAGTTCAAAATATTTTTAAAGTTGCATTATAGAATTGAATATATTTATTTGCCTATCATAAGGGAAAATATTAAAACAGTCATATAAAATGTTTTAAATAGTATTATAAGATGAGTACAGCTAATAAAAAGTTAAATATTTTGTTTTAAGATAAAATAGATAAATTAAATATAAAAGGTGGGGTAAATTTTATTAAATATTGTTTTTTAAAGTCATTTTAAATGTTTAATTATTTTTAATAAAGATTTAAAATTTATGTCTTAAATAATATTTTTAAAATTATAATGCATCATAATTTATTTTTGAAAATTAATTGTGTAATACTGTAGCAATATGCAAACTCGGTATCAAATAAAAAGTAAAAATCGACCAATAGGATGAGGTATTTTATAGGGTATAAATACTGTTGATCAGTGTTGGTGATAAGTATCAGTGGTAATCATTGTAATAGTAATTTAAAAAAAAATTTTTAGTCAATTTTTAGTGCTCTCATATAATTTATTTGCAAACTAATAGGATATTTTTTTTAAGTATTTACAAAGAGAGCATGGTATAAATATATTTTAATAACTTTATTTAAAATATGCATTGTTAATTTAAAGTTCCATTTTTTTATAATTCATCAAAACTTAATATAACTTCACAGTAAAAAAAAATGGAAATGCCAATAAGTGAAACATATTTAATTAAAAATATTTTAAAAATAAGGATGATAATTGATAATGCAATATCAATGGAATTAACCAGGAAAACTCTTTTAATAAGTAAAATATTGTTTTGGACATTGTACATAAAACTTAACAGAAAAGCTACTTGCAGATTAAAAAAATGAACCATGCATTTTTATAATAGTAATATTGTTGTGTTTTAAGATCCACAAGTAAAATGATAAGTTATATAATAATTTTATGGAAACATAATGCTATGAAGATAAATGTTTTATGCTTTTTGAAGAAAAAATATTGGAAATATTTAAAAGAAAACTATCAGTAATGTTATTTAAATGAATATTTTAAAAGTGCAAGTTATAAAACCTAAGTTATATAAGGTTATACACGTTCTTAAAAATTATTTAAAAAACTGAATAATTTAAATAATAATGAAACAGCTATAAATGGATAATAAATAGTAAAATTATCCTAAAGAGTAAACCTATAAAAATGGATTATAAACCAGTAATAACTGAACTTATGGAGATGGAAATATTTAAAAATTGCGCAAAAGTTTATCCGGATTACCCGTAATTAAATTACCAGGAAATGATGCATCACTAAGTTGATCCTATGGAATAGAAGCTTCATAATATTATTTTTCAACATTATAGTTTAATTATCATCTTAATAATCACTGTTCTGAATAATACGAACAATGAATTATTATTCTACAAACTTTTTCAATGTAGATAAGTGATTATTTTCGTTAATAATTTTGGATTTTAGATGTTGTAATTTACTTTTTTTTATTATTCATTTTTTTAAAATTTCACTCATCACATTGCCAGAAGGATTTACAATGCATGTGCTTAATTTTGGAAGAGTTTTGTTTTGCTTGTCATCAAGCAAGAGAAGTGTAGCAACGAGGGAGCATTTTTTTAAAAGAAAAAAAAATCTCGAGAAAATAAAAACATTTGAACTTTATAAAGAAACATTCATCAGCTGAAGATTTATGTAATTATGATTTTGACTTATTTATTAATTTTTAAAGTGTAATATTATTTTAATAAGAACAGTAGAAACATGAACATTAATTTAATATTAATGATACTATAATATTATAGTAGAATAATTTGATAATTTAAATACGTTAACATTTTAAGTATAAAAGTATGGATGTATTTCATAGATGCAATTTTTATCTTAATTAATGGACATGGAAATGTCATAAGTGATGACAAGTCGATATCACTTAGGTAATGGTTGTGAAAATGGATATATTTTATGATGTATATTTTTTGTTTTCTTTTTTGCAGATTGCCAATGAATTATATTGTATTGAAGTGTAAATGTTGAGTTATATGTAAACACATTTGTGCAACACATTTAAATTATGAGATTAGGATTTATTTCTGGGAATATGCATACTTTAATTTTATATTAGTAACATAACATAATATGATGATGAATAGTTATATGATTCTTTTAAAAACTTTAATATTATTGGATATTCAAAGTATTTATATGACTAGTTTGTATATGTTTAAGAATATGGTATAGGAAAGTAAAGCCAACTTTTTTTGTAGATTAGTGAGATCATTCTAATTAAAATTGAATTTTATTTATTATTTTGAATGTGTGAATTAGTTATTTGTCAGTGTAAGAGTTGATAAATCTATTAGGAAATGTTGGTAAGATAGTGACTCAGGAGTAAGTTGGAGAACATGAACCAAGAGATGATATCAAGGTAGGATGTATTTAGGGGAATAGGAATAATATTTTTGTAATTTTCTTAAATATACAGTACAGTTAACAATGCCCTGTAACTGATATATTTATTTATGGACAGTATCTATTTTATTTAAGCATTGATGTTTCAATAAAGCTGAAGGAATAGCTTTGACATCATTATCAGTAGTGGAGGTCATTAGACAGAATAGGTCATGCCTCTATTTTTATAGATACACTGTGCCATGGTATTTTTATCTCATTTTCCAAAGTAACTACATCGCACAGTATTGAATATTTTGTAAAGAACTAATAAATAATTTAGAGTTTAAGATATGCTATCATATGAATAAGATAAGTTCTTTTACTTGTAAGAAGGAGTAGAGTTTGTGCAAGTTGGAATTGAAAACCCAATGGACTCAAAATAAAAAGGAATCATAAAATATGTTCTAAATCTGTTTTTGGAAATAAAATAGATTTAGAAATAGAATAAATAAAGCGAAGTTGCTTTTTGAAATGTTAAGTAATTTTTTAAATATTTTATGTTATTTTTATGAGTATTGCATATTTTAGGATATAATGTATGTTATAAAGCAAAACAATTTTAAAATAAGCATAGGTACAATTTTATATTTATTTAAATAATAAGAAATACATCAATGATTACATCTATTCAGTATTAGAGTAATGTTAAATAGGATATGTTGTATTTAATAATCACAGTATAGTGAATAACGATGTCCAAATAGTCTAGTAATAAATTAACAGTAGATATTTTATGTAGTATTCATAACATTGCAAAAATGAAAATTGTTTATTTAAAAAGATCCAAACTCTCGATAATGTTATTTTTTGTGTTGTTCGTACTATGTTTCGATGGATGTTTTAAAAGAAAGCATAGTTAAATAATATTTAAGGATATGATATATTAAAATAAGTATAAAGAAATGTAATTTCATCATAAAATTGATCACAAAGAGATAAATAAAATTGTATTGTTTTATTATTATTATTTTTAAATCAGAATGGAGACTTAAACAGATTCTCTATTGTTTTAAAGTAACTATCATTAATAAGAAATGTATAATGGTGCAAATTTAGGATGTTAAGTGTAAATATTGTAAATAAATTATTTTATTTTATTGTTATAATAAAAACTTTGTTAAATTTGTTTTTCAAAATTTGTGTGTTCAGACTGTTTTCTTTTCCAGTATAATGCATGATACTCACAGCATAATTGAATCAAACATAACATTTTTGCACAGAAATAAATAAAGTATTATTTTAAGAATTTGAATATTTTCTTGGAATTTATTTATTTAAGAAATCACATTTTTACATTATCTTATGGTCATAAATTGATTATTATAATAGTACATCAAATTATATGCTATCTGTTGCCACACATATATTTTTCGGATTATCAAATGCTACCACATATTTATTACGTTATTATATGAAGATAAAAGATTATATTATAGTATTTTATTATTTTTATTATGGTAATAAAAAGTATAGTGAAGAGAAAAGATATATAAAATTAGTCTATCCAATGAAGAATATTATTATTATTATTATTATTATTATTATTATTATTATTATTATTATTATTATTATTATTATTATTATTATTATTATTATTATTATTATTATTATTATTATTATTATTATTATTATTATTATTATTATTATTATTATTATTATTATTATTATTATTTATTATTATTATTAGTAGTAGTTAAGTGTAATAGAGTATGACATAAAAATCCCTTATCATGCTTTACTACAGTGATTTTAATGAACTTAGAATAGTTTTATGAACCTGATAATTTATTGAGCCAAATTATTGTAGAATAAAAGATTAAGATTTAATTATTAGTTTAATCTTAATGAGTAGGATTTATTAAAGTTGTAAGAATACTATAAGTTTATTTATTTGAGATAGTAATAGGGGGGGGTAGTGTTCTTATGCCATTGAGGTAGTATTCTGTGGGATATTGGCTCAATGTAATCTTTCTTGTCATCTGTATTTCACTTTCATAAAAAAAACATATGGACAATGTATCTATTTCTAATTAATCTATAAAACATAATATTTTTATTTATTTCATTTGTTTATTATAGTTTAAAATATATAAGCTATTCCTGTTTTTTTTTTTTTTAATCTTTTTTTTTTTAACTTTATTAGTAACAAAATATTTACAAGAATATTTACATTAAGAGCTTTTTACATTTTTTTTATAATTTTTAATATCTTAGGATGTTTTTAGAATATAATGATTTGAAACAAGATGATTACTGTCATCACATTATTCCTGTTTTAACTCTTCTCTTCTTATTTGAAAAACCACAGTGAAAACTTCATCTATATTTGCAAAGTTTTATTTTTGTAATTAAATATTTTTTATATCTTATATTAATAACCTTTACATTATGTATTACAACTATACAAATAATAAGCATTCTTAAAGTTAATATTTGAAATTTACAAAAGAGGAAAATAAATTTACTAAATGAAGTTCTTAATTATAACAATGATGCCATTTCTAATTGCATAAAATGTTGTCTATTTATAATAATTGTAGAATAAAATATTTATTTGAATTCCATTTTTAAAAGAAAAGTAAATTTTAGTTAAGACATAATTGAAAATATGCCTTTAAGTTTAAAATTAAATTTATTATTAAAATTTTACCAGAATTTTTTTTACAGCTGTTTATAAAAGTCATTCATGTTATCTGGTAAAAATTGATCCACTTTGGCATAATTAATTTTTTATAACTTATCTTTTTAAATACAAATAATTTCTAATAAAAACTAATTTTAATCATATACATTTTTGTCTTAATAAATATTTTACAAATATATTACATAACTAAGCTTAAATATGCAAATAAATTGCTGAAAAGTAACATTTTTCTTTTTAAAAAGTTACCAAACAGAAATTGCCATTTGCATTGAGATTAAAATAGAACAAGTATTGGCTTTTTTCTATGCCAATTAACATTTTAATTTTTAGAGGTCCATCAAATACTAACATCTTCAGATTTTTTATGAATTAATAATTTTAATAAATGCTTTCAACACCAAAATAGTGTTGGTCAACATTATAGGTCACTGTAAACTATTAAAGAAAAGCCAAATATAATAACAATGTCATTATAATGCTGAAAAGCACAACAAAATAAGCAATTTTATAGCTCTTAAATTTAATTAAAATGGAGAATACTGATACACTAGAGGTAATGTATTTACAGTATTCTTCTTTTGGCATTGCTCTATTGTTTAATAGACTATTTTTTATTTAAAAATAAATAAATATTCAAGTAATTTAAAATATGTACAGTAATGTATATGTGTAAGTGACAATATATAATTTCCAATTATTTCAATAACTCATATGTTTATTGAAGTTTTTATTAAATCATTAACTTATATTGGGGGGAAAGGATTGTATTAACTGCTGTTGAAATTACTCATGGCAATATTAAAAAAGTGATAAAAATTTTACATGTTTTTATATTGTGTGCTACTAAATCAGAAATTTAATCCGTACTAGTAAAATAAAAAGACTTCCATCTTTTTCGAAATGACGAGAATTGTAAAAGTTGATTCTAGTATATAAGCCTAAACAGATTATTACTTTGTAAAATTTCTTGAATATTATATATGTTGAATAAATAATATCGTGAATAAATAATGTTTAGCATGTTAGGTAAAGTGATAGAAACGATTTTATAATTTTTGTTCTTTTTTCTTGCTAAAAATGACAAAATATTATTTTAGGCAAGATAAAACATTCTTTAAATGGTTCTGCCCGTGGAATTTTTTTCTCCTTAGGGAATTCTTCAAAAAGTATTGGCAAAGAAGGACAAAAGAAACTTCACTTACTATTATTATTTAAAAATATATTTATTGACATTATAAAATTGTACAGATGCATAATAAATACACTTTGTTAATGTTGGCTCATCCATTGCTGGCGTTGGTCTGGAAAAAGTATGCCAGAGCCTTTCTCCGCACTAGCAGATTATAATATGAGCAAATACGTACTATTTTGTTGGTATTGCCCACCCCTACTAGCGCAGAGAATGGCCCAATAATGCTAACTTATCAGCTAGGATACATGTAGTGTGAAATCAATGCCCCTCTAGTAGAATCCGACATGTTGCAACACAGACTACTTCTTCTACGATACACTACAATGTGGATATATCAGGTCCAAAATTCATGTAGAGTCTGTGGGCCATACTAGTAGGCTCCATGTATTATTAAACAGAAATCTAGAGGGTAGTATCTTATCCTTGTCTTGAAGAGCTTTGAGCTTATCGCAAAATATGTATACATGATTTTTTTTTAATATTCTTTAGCGAATAATAGAAAAATATTTATTTTTTGTTCAATAAATGGCTGTGATCTACAGAGAGCAAACTAGCCAAAGCGAGAAAGCGATTGAGGAAGAGAAAGAGAAAGATTAGAGACAGACAGAGAGAGAGAGAGAGAGAGAGAGAGAGAGAGAGAGAGAGAGAGAGAGAGAGAGAGAGAGAGACGAAGAGAGAGAGAGCCAGAGCAAAAGGAAGCGAGAGAAAGTGCTAGAGTGAGTGATAGAGAGGGGGGATAATTGACATTTTCTCATAATAGTTTAATTTGGCTAAATAATGCTAAAGATAAATATTTTAGTAATCTCTTTATATATAATATTTTGAGGTTATATGAGTTTAAACAATATAGTACATGGTTTAACCCAGGAAAGACTATATATATATATAGGATTTTAGATTTAAGTATTAATATTTTAAAAGGCGTTCAATCTCAAGTATTTTAACCAAAGTACCAGTTAGAAATAAATATTGCAAACCGAAATAATATTATCTAGTCATAATATTTATCTGAACTATTATAAAATAAAAGTAAATCTACTTATTAACCAAGTTTTTATAATTATTGAAGAATACACATAAATACGTAATATTTCTTTACTTGAAGATATCAAAATTTTTAAACTTAGATTCTCTTGTAAAGAGTTATATAAATTAATTACAACATTTTTACTGAGGCATAGATTTAAATGTTAATATATATTAATGAGATTTTTTCTAAAGAATTTTAGCAGAAAAATATAACAGCAAACTAAATAAATCAAAAGTCTGTTTCTAACAATCAAATTATTTATGTCATTGAATGAGCTACACAATTATTCGTTTATTCATTCTTTTCTTCCTTATTTCTTTCTTAGGAACACAACCTCATTCATTATTTTATAATATTTTGTCATTTTCATATTTATAACTCAGCTTTTACTGAACTTATCTAGTTATCTTTTTTAAACCATCTTCTTTTCTTTTAAATCCTCTCATTTTTCATTTAGTTTATTTCATTAAATTTCTTTGGTTTTCAACATTTTTCACAATTAGTCAAAAGTAATTCAATATATTGAAAATAATATTGACAATTAGAGAATATAGGGAGTTGAGTAAATTGACGCTAGAAAATAAAAATGAGACAATTTATTCAACATAAATGATCTTCATGTAATAAAGATATATATGAGAGATGATGACCTGGTCCAACTGATGAGTGCTGGTTCAGCACGAAATGCATCTTGAGGTTTATTTGTCTTTTGTTGTATCTTTATTTATATGAAATTATTTATAAAATAAAAAAGAATAGAGAAATATAAAAATTGTCTATCTATAAAAAAGAATCATTTTGACAATTTTTATAACAAATCGATAAAAATGAAAGATACTTAGCAAATACATATACAGATGTAATAGAATATTTCTGGTGCTTAATATTTAAATAATATTCAAGATGAAAATCCATAACACTGCACAATATTTAAAATACTCTTTAACCAAGAGTAAATGAAAATTTACTAAGAATAACGTTGCCCTTTATTCTTGTACTCCATTTATGTATATAGAAGGTTGACAAAAGTACTTTGGTTAGATAAAATGGATAATTAAATCACCCCGCCCCATTGTTGGCGATACATAAATTAAGATAACTCTGTCTTGTTAACCATTGTAAGTACAGGGGTTTGAATTCAGGATTTTTCTGTCTATTCATCCTCCACTCTATCTCAAGCAACCAGTACATATGATTACACACATGTGAAAAAGATGCACAATCCCCAATGTAATATTTTGTACAGACTCAATACTCATTAATTGGACCAGATCAAAATCTCCCACCATATATTCAATCAAGGTTTGGGTTATACCAAATAAACTGTACAAACCAATAAACTCTAAGCGAGTATGTCAATAAAATTGGATGGAGAATGATTTGAAGGAGTGTACAGACTGTAAAGACAAGTACTAGTTTTGATTCTTTTTATCTTAAAAAAAAAATGTTTCAAATTCCTGAAATAGTATTATTTTTCAACAACAAAAATAATGAATTTTAACTCCATGATAAATTAAATGATCTATGTTATAAAGTTGTTGTTAAGATGATGGCATAATTTGAATTGATCTCTACAGGCAAATCAGCAATTAATGGTTCTTGAAAATCTCTTGAAATCATTATATGAAGAAAATAATATAAAATGAATTGTACAAGCATACCAAAATGTTATAAAGGAATACCCTCACTAGAGGAAAACATTGATTATGCTGTATTTAGACTCGATTTAATAGATAAACTAATGAGATAATCTTTTTCAGATTCATTAAAATAAGTGGACACAGTTAAATTATGAGCTAAGGACAAATAAAAGAAAATGTAATTTTTTTTGACAGAGCTAAGTATGCATTTTTAAAAAATCTATAGAATTACATTAGTAATGGCTAAGAATAAAATTGAATATGAATGGGGGAGAATACATCAAAATTAAAGATAAATCTAAATGCCTGATTGAATAAAGTTTGATTGGAAAAATAATTAACACGGATCAGCATTAGTTTGAATATCACTTTTATGTAGAGTCTGAAAAAAATTATACTGAATGATATATGTGTTAGATGAAAATTATAAGCATATATGTACAGAATGATAGTGACCTGCTAGCATAGATGAAAGTATCTACCATCTGGAATGAAGGAAATGTATCAAATAAATGTACAAAAATAAAATTATCCTAGAAAATATTTACTAAAGGATAAATCTGTATCGACAATCAATTTTTGAAGGAAAGACAGAATAAACATTGATGCATTGCGAAATACAAAACGCGTGTGGAAGATAATATTATGAAAAAAAAATGGGAATGCTTTTCTTAATAGTAATTAGTCAAACTTTTGCAAGGATTCAATCGAATGCTAAATTATTACTAGTGCAGGAAGCATTTTAAACCAAACATATAAGGTAAGTCACAGATCATCTTTAATTACTAAAAAAAAAAAAAAACAGAATTGCTATATTGTGAATCACAATGCCATATGAATTTTATAATTGTAATAATCTTAGAGGAGAAAAAATATAGTAAGAGTTCAAGATTTTGTTTTAGAAACTTGTATTTTAGAAAAAAAATGCTTGCACATAATAATTGTATAGATGTTAATTTTATATGTTAACCATTGTTGTTATTACAATAAGGAGGAGGGCAATAGACCCATAGATATTGATATTAATAAGTGATTTAATTTCATTATTTAGGTCATCAATTATTTTAAAAAGTATGTTTTTTTTTTGTTAACAAATATTGTTTGAGAATTAAAATAAATAAATATGATTGATGACATAGTTAACAAAATATATCATAAAAGTAGTTAACAATATATATGTTCTGAATAAATTAAGGGTTTGTGTTTAAACAGATAATATTGAAAATAAGAAACAATGATATTTTAACTTTGATCTTATATTTTGCGAAGAATAATTTAATATAGTTATATGGAATTATAATTAATTTTATTTTGTAATTTGGATAAGCAAAGATAACAAACAAGTGTAAGTTAGATATATGAAAGTCATAATTAAGTTGTTGGCTGAAGCAAAAGTAAATATTGTATTTAAGATACGCCAAAGGGTGGTCTATTAACATTTGGCTGGACCTGTAAATTGTAGATGAAAATTATTGCAGAAATATATAAAGGTTCAGGCTTAATAATCCACAGCATAAAATTCTAATTGGTTGAATTTTACTATATAGGTTGAGAATAAAATTATAGGAAGTTGGAGTGTAAGATCGAAAAGTAATTAATGATTTTATAGTTATTATAATAATATTTTTTGGAAAAAAAAGTAATAAATAAATAAAGATCAAAGGATGAATGTCATGGAATCTAAAAAATAAACAAAAGGTGACATTTCACCATATTATAATAAGAGTATTGTATTAAAGCCAGAATATAATAATTAAATTTATATTTTGTCTTTATAGTTGAAAACCTGTCATACAAGGGGTTAAGATAGCAATTTCTCAAACTTTAATGGACAGACTTTAATCTTTTCATCTTTCTAACTATTCATGTGTCCATTTCATTGAAACATGGGTATGACTATAATATCAAATTCAGCAAGATCTTTGAGCATTCCATCATCAGTTTTTCAATGAAATGGATGGTTGAATAGTTTAAAGGGTGAGAAGATTGAAGCTTGTCCATTACAGTTTGAGAAATTGCTAAACAAGTACTGATTGTATATATGTGTGAGAGATTATGTACCTTTTTTACATGTGTGTACTCATGTGTATCAGTTGCATGAGATAGAATGGAGAATGAATAAACTAAAAAATACTGAGTTCTAACCCCTCTATTTACATATATAAAAACATTTAGTATAACCAAATTTCATACTTTCTTAGAATTAACTATTGTAAGTAAGTCAATTGAAATATATTTAGAGATAATGTTGCGAATTGATATAAATATTCATTTTTTTCTAACCAATGGGTTTTAATCAATATTCTATATGTATATAAATGGAGTACAATAATAAATGGCTGACTTATATATTTGACTTATGCTTGATTAGAGAGTATTTTAAATATTTATTGTATGGCGTTATAGATTCAAATGATATTTATATATTAAGCACCAGAGGTATTCTATTACATATTTTTATTTGTTTGAATTACTGTTGGCTTGTTAACTATTGTAAGTAAATGAAATGAAATATATTTAGATACAATGTTATGGATTGATATAAACATTCATTCTTTTCACTGAAAATGCTTTAATGAACCTTCTATGTATGTAAATGGAGTACAAAAAATGACTGCTTTGTCCATGGTAAATTTTGACTTATGTTTGGTTAGAGACTATTTTAAATATTTTTGTACGATGTTATGAGTTTTAATTTCTAATATTATATTAGCAGCCACTTGTAAAAGTGTTCTCAAATTGCATACTTGCATCTAAAACAAATGCAATGCATGTAATTAAAGTATAGGCTGTGATCACACAAACATATATTCCCAGGATCACAATTAGCAGAGAGATTTAAATAATAATTTGAGAATCTTAGAATGATAATTACACTAATTTAAATCATTAATTATAACAAGATTACAAAAAACAAAAAAATAAATAAAAATAATAAAAATAAAAATGGCTGAAAGTAAGTTATAAAACAATATTATGCCCTACCAGATAAAAAAAAATAATTTTGATCAGTCATTATTTATTTATTATTCAAAATTTACTTTATATTTAATTATAAATTTTATTAAACGCGCATTATTATATTAAGTAATATTTACTAAGAGCTTACGCTCTTTACTTCCTAGCGTAAGCTTGTGGCTAAGACCTGTAGAGGTCCCTACCTTCGAATTTTTCAGACGCTTATTCCTAAAGGTCAGCCTTAGTAAATATTATTTTATATTTAATATAAACACCAATTCATTATTCAAATGCTATGTTAGTAACCAAATATTAACACTGTTTAAAAAAATCGGCCTTAAAAATAAACTATTGCAAAAAAAAAAAAAAAAAAAAACTTTCAATCGCTCTCTAAATAACAACAAAAGGAAAAATATAATTCAGAAAATGTTGGATGACATAGTGGTTATCATTTTCATTGTTTTAATCTCAGATAATTGAAATTTTTAATAAATTCATAATTGATGTCTAGCTAAATGGAATAGAGGTTGACTAACCTAAAAAATAAATCTCCAGCATGATTGTAACTTGAAGAGTATTGTTTTATTCTGCAAGGATTCGAATCCTAAATCTAAGACATGACAAATCTCCCACTACATCACAAAGCCATTATATATATCAAGCCTAAAAGCATAGATAGCTGATTGAAAATTATTAAAAAAAGATCAATAAATTTTATCTGATGGCAATAAATCATCTATATAAACATTATTTTTAAATTTTAAATTAATAAAACATATTTTATAAAAATTTAATTAAAAGAAAGATGAATATGATAATAATAATAAAAATTTTGTTAGAAAAAATATTAAAATGTACCGATTCTTATCTTTAATTTACAAATAGATTTTTTTAAGAAAAAAAAAAACTAAAATTAGATAAAAAAAAAGTATGCATATCATTTAAACTGTTAATGTTGCCAAAAAAATATAATTTTGTATGTTTTTTAATTGTTTTTGTAATTATATGACGACCTAAACTTTTAAACATATATATATATATCTGAAGACTCATATATTTTATATTTAAGGCAGTTAACAAATTGATCTATAGCTTTTTCATTTTTTTACTATCAACACTGAGATCCACCACGCAGGCAAAATTATATTTTGATAGATGTATGGAAGATTAAATGGTTTACACTAATTCATTCAGTGATCGTAAGGTTTTTTTATATTTTTCTTATTTGGTATTTGATAGTAGAATATTAGCTATTTAATTACGACACTAAACCACAGATAGAAAAAAACAAAACCAATGAACCACATTCAGATGCTATACCCGGAGAAATTAGAATCTTAAAAAAAAATTGGTTTGATAAATATTTATAAAGAAATTTTAGCATCTAATGATTTTTCCCCATAAATAATTTATGTTTAATAATTGATAATGAATCGTGGACCATTCTGTTTTTTTTTTCCAGATGATATTGGATATAATTGAAACTGTAAATAAATGTTTAAAAATGTAAAACTTATTAGCATTTTTATACTTAAATGCAATAGTGTATTGTAGAATTAGCTATTAACTATAACGAGATACCTTTGAGGCCATACAGGAATAAATTAAGGCATTTTCGTAAGGACTATTCCATACCTTATTGAAATTGCAGCTGTTATTACTATATGATTATTTATATAGTATCCAACATTAATTGACTATTCACAAAAACACATCAGCCCTCTGGTGAATTTATTGAATCTACACAACTGAATTTAAAATCAAAAAGTAGCATGACTTTTATTCTCAGTTGTCTAGTAGTGCTTAATTGAAATATCAGCTGACTTTTCTTGAAGGCAGAATATATGAGTGTACGAATAAACATTTATTATTATAAATATTTACAATTATGGCAGACAAAATTAAATTAAATCTCTTATTCCTAGAAGGCTGTAGAATTGTCAGCCAAGGTAATAAATAGTTGATGAATGAAGGTGAAATGTCCTAAGAATTCCTTAATGCAAATTAAGCATCATTTGGTGGTTGCCTTTATTTTTAGAACTGCAGATAACTTTAAAATAAGGAAGAATTATATAAATTGAAAAATTGTCTAATACTAAATGGGACATTGTTGGACAAGTTAGAAAAAAAGTAAAAAGACAGTTGATATAAAAATTGGACAATGTACATATATTTTATTATAAAGGCACCATTATTGAATCCACAGTGGAGTAGAATTTAATATCAGGGAAAGTGGCAAGATTTATTATTCAAATTCATAGAAGTTATCAAACGAATATAATTCATATTTATGGCCATAGTTCTCATTGTGATGAAAAAATAGAGGATTTTTATATGAACATAAAAAGGGTTTTGATTAAACCAAACAAAAATTTAAATTTGTCATGGGAGGTTTTAATGCTAAAATTGCTAAACTATTAAAAAATAAAAGTGTTGTGAATAAAAATTTGTTAATGGTGATAGAAATGAAAGAAATGACAGACTTGCAGAGTTTATAAAATCTGTGAAAAAAAAGGTAATCAGAAATGAAGATGGAGGCTACTGCCATATTTTGACTAATAAAAAATATTATTTTAAGATTGAAAAGTTCTTAATTGATTAAACATATCATTTAAACATTGGAACTATATATAGATTAGTAAGATTAAGATATGTGCTAATGCAAAAGTAGAAAGATAAAAATTATTAAAAAAAATGATATACTTAACCTTTAGAAATAGTTTACAGATTAGTGTAATTGAAATTAATAAGAAGACTAATACACTATCAAAAAGTGTTAAAAACTTAGCTGGTATAAATGAATACCAGTTTACCAATAATTTTTTACTGAGACAAGAAAATATACAGAGAAAAGTAAGAATATAAAATTTTACAAATGATTTACCAAAGAAAATTGAATATATACAGATTTATAAAATGTTAGAAAAAAGTTAATAATGATATAAGAAAATTATAAATTGACATGCAGAGTTGTAGTAAAAAATGACAGTTACAAAAGTATAAAACAACTTCTTGGTATTGGAAGAAAATTTATTTCTGCTATAAAAAAGATGGAAATAAAATTAAAAGAGAGATAATATCATAAAATACGTGTAAGAGTTCTATAAAGAGGTATGTAGCAGTAAAAGTTATGAAAACAAATTGTTTACTATAAAAAATATGCTACAAAATCTCTAAAAAAAAGTAAAAGTTTCAGGAAATGATGAAATCACAATTGATATCTCAAAAGAAGAAGTTAAAGAAATGGAAAGATTGTTGACAGTTATAGACCAAATGTCTAAATGATAAAGATATACCAAATGTATCAGATGATTGGAAGAATACAATAGTAGTATTGATATTTAAGAATGGTGATAAAAAATATTAAAAATTACAGATCTATCAATCTTTAATCAGATCTATCATTTATAAAAAGTTTGAATTTTAACCAGACAAAATAGCAAGATGAATTTAAACATGATTTTGTCACAGGATATAACATTCAAGTATATTGAAAAAAGTTCTATAAAAAACCAATGAATATGAGTTTGCCATTTTCTTTGGATTTGTAGATTACGAGACGTCATTTATTTCTGTAATGATTAACATACTGAATTAGATTCAGACCCAGCATATTGTCATATTATGAAGAGTATATAACAAAATGTAAAACAATAATGATTAGATTACATAGTGATATTAAAAAGATGACATAAAAAGGGTGAGTGACAATATGACTTCCTATCTTCTGAACTTTCTATAGCAGTTTTATAAGAAATGTTTTGTGGATTAAAATAGGCAACTATCATGTAGATTTTGCAAGTGATGTATTAATTTTGCAAAAAATATTTTAGAGATTTAGGAAACATTGCAAAAGTTATCAGATGAATGTAAGAAAGTAGAATTAATAATAAATGATAAAAAGATTTAATATATTTGCCCAGACAAAAATATTTATAATTAAAATTAAAAGAAGTTAATATCTTCAAATATCTTGGTGACATTACTAATATGGATGAAAATATAATGGATAAAATTAATGCTTTTTTAATTAAAAGAAATGAATAATACATGAGCTTCTTAAAATGTACATAGAATTATTATAAACAAAGGGAATTGACATTGTTTACAAAAGATACACCTGAGGCAATAAAAAGTCCATACTAAGAATGAGGTATTTAGCCCTTGTTTAAATTAAATTAGATCAGGTGTCCCTAAACAAAGAGTGAGTGTCAGCAGCTGTCTCTGTCATTGATCCTGCCAATTATGTCAGTGTAGACTTGATAAATGTTGTGGTTGGTGTGGGAGAGAAGATATTTGCATCTCATGAGCCAAACTGAAAAAAGCAAGAAGATAGTAAGTCTAATGATGGAGTAAGTACCATTCTTGATGGCTCTCTTGATAGACAGAACATTCCTTATATCAGAAGACACACTGTTCACAATTAAAGATTGCAGTGGAGAAAGAAAGGGGTAGGTGTAAAACAGGTTATTTGGAGTTTCATCTGTTTGACATAAATTACATAGAGGGTCAAGGTTTGTGAAATCTCTCCTCCACACCAGAACGTGACTGGTAGGTAATGAGAATAGGTTAAATTTGATGAGAAAGTCTATATACTTAGGCTTGAATATCCAGTTTGTGGATTTTTTGATGATTTGTCTATTATTTAGATCTAACTGTGACTGCAACATCATTTGGTTTGGATATATCATTTTGTACACCTCCCAGTATGATTTTCTATTTTAAAGGGTTTGCTTTGAAATAGTAAAGAGACTGCTGATGTAACTGATAATGTCAGTAATCCATTTATTCTTAGAAGGAGGAGTATCTGTAGGGTCAATAGGAAAATTGATGTTGTTATTTGGTCTATCCAGATGAATTGCTCTTAGTAGGCCAACTGATTTCTATACATAGAACATAGATATTTTGATAGAAATAATTTAATATTTAAACAAAAGATGCCCATTTGTTTGAAAACGAAAGTTTTAACATGTTTTTACCAATTCTTGCTTATAGATTTGAGAATTGGACACTTATAAAAAGTTTCTAATTTAGACAGAAATAGCTGCTAGGAGTAACAAGAAATGATCAAAAACAAAATACATGGGTAAGAAAACAAACAAATATTACTAACATAATTGAAAGAATTAAGAAATCAAAATGAAGATTTGCTGAACATAATTTTTAGAAGAGTTGATAATAAATAAGCAATTAAAATTGTAAACTGAATCCTAAAAAATTGTAAAAGACTAGAAAGAGATCATATATGAGATAGATGAAAAAAATAAAGCTTGGTAATGTATTGTGGATAAAAGAAGATAGATATTAGAGAAAGTGGATTAAACTTGGAAAGATCATCTTGTAGTAAACAAATAATCATTGAAAATTATGCAATAGTAAAATTATTTTTTGAACGTATATATTTTTTTCCCGATAGCTGGCATATAATCAGCTTTACTAGTCATCTAATTATTGATCAGTAAACGATGTATTCGAAAATAAAGAATAAAGTAAAAAAGAAAAAAAGAAAACCTAATCATCTAGTATTTGCAAATCCATTTTCCCTTGAATATTAAAAGGACATTTTAAATCCATTAAAAATTATATATATATATTAAAATCTTAAATTTAAACTAGTCAATAAAATTATCAAAATTACCCCAAATTTACATTTCCATCAAACTAGTCAAAAAATATAAACTCTAATGCACGACCAGTGGTTTCACCGTGACAGGCAGACCTCAAGTGTAAAGAACTACAAAATTATATATATATATATATCAGCACCTGTACCTTAACTACAAAGAATCTCATGAAAATGTAATCATTTTGCACTTCTTTACACTTGAGAAGTCTGCTTGTAGCAGTGAAACCATTGGTTATATTTTAGAGTTTATATTTTTTTGGCTAGTCTGGTTGAATTGTGAATTTGGAGAATTTTGGTGATATTTATATATAAAGAATAACACTTTTTTGTGCAAAAAATATATTAGTTTTGTTATAATTAACACACAATAAAATAATAAATAATAAATTCATGGAAAAAATATTGTTATTGATTTATTGTGAGTCATTATTTGTGTATATAAAGAATAGCTTATTTTTTGGTTATAGTTATACGATAAAATAATCTATTAAATAGAGGCGTTAGGCCTCATAATTATTTTAAGATCTGTAGTTTTAATATTTTGATTCTCTTTTGCAACTAAAATGCTTTTATTAACTATTTGTGAAGAATGAAATTTTAAAATGAGATGCCGTAAAGATTAAAAACCCCAGCTTGTACTCAACAAAATTTATGATAAATGGTTCCTGGCCTCATCAATCATGTTTTCTTTACACAAACTGATCTGCATACTTTGAAAAATCTGTTTTCTGGCAATGTTCATTGAACTGCACGGATCGTATTTAGATGTGGCTTTGAATTTTTTCTTGCTACAGTTTGACGTAAACGAGTAATTGCATTTTATTTAACTTTAATAAGTTATATTACTGAATTGAATTATATTATGTTTTGTTTTATTTAACTATTAACGAAATACATGCAAATATAAATTCATATTTATTTGCAAATAAATAATATTAAAAATATTGTATGAACATTATTGTATTTACCGTTAAATATATATTTAATAGAAATATGTTAATGCTATTAATATAGTTCCAAATATGCAAAAAATAACACGCAGAGAAAATGACTAGGTTAGAGACTTTATCAAACTTCTTTTTAGTCAGTTCAAAGATCGATTGAAGTGCAACTGTGATATACATACTTCTTAAGAGAATTTCATGCGTCAATAATATAAGTAATCTTAAACAGAAAATTGACTGTTTTAGGTTTTAATATTGTTGATATTTATCATGAGTAGTAGAGATTTATAAAAATGAGCTTGCATTTTATACAATATTTTTGAAATACGATCTATTTTTTTTAAAAAAATATTTTAACTTTGAGATGTACTAATTTATGATCAATTCAACAATTTTGTTTTAATTGGTCATGCTATACAAATTATTTTTTTAAAATTTTGATTCCCATATTTAACACAATCCATTGGATACTATTGGATTTAACATTGATTCATTTATGTTTTTATAGCAATTTTTCTGCCTTAACAAAGTTTTTATGGTAGTCAATTTACATGTTGTCATTGATTAACAATCCTTTGAGTTCACAAAATAAATATAGACATTTATTGTTTTTATACACATACACACATGTATTACAATTTCCATTAAAAACAATCAGCCATTACCCAAAATATAATTAACGTTTTGCGATTGTTTTTTTTTTTTAAAAACCATTTAATTAAATCTTAGATCATAAATTTTAATATAATATGCTGAGTGCCATTGTGTAAACCAGATTTTAATATCATAAGCCTTTAAGTTATACATACAAAAATTCCAAACATAAAAAAATTCAAGGTAGACTTTACTGCGTATCCAGAACATTGCATTCTTCTTTAACGTGATTATCATCTTTATTTTTTTTTTAAAAAAAAAAACCATTTATAATTATCTATCTATTTATATAATTTTTTTTCTAAAAAATTAATTTTACTAATGATAGATATATTAATCTTACATCTTCTTAGCTATAAGTCCTGCTTTCTATTTAGATCTTGAAAAATTTATGTCAACAAATATTTGTACATTTTTATAATAATTATTTTGGAAAAAAAGTGTATTAAAATGTTTTATTAATATGATAAATATCTGATTTAATACTATTGTTGAAAAGTCTTATCTAAAATAAAAATTATTAATTTTTTACCTAACTAGAATATATTTTTTATATGTTCATTAATCATATAAAAAGAAACACATTAATGATTATGAATTTGTCACATTCAAATTAAAAATAATTTAACGTTCTCTTTACACATATTCACATTCAAAAATAAAATATTTCATAACAGTCAAAGCTTAAATAAACCAATGGAATATCACCAATATGTAGTCAATGCAACATTATTAACAAAGATGATCCCAGCTTTTATGCTAATCTGAGATCTTTAATTAGCCAAAGAGTGAATTAAATTTTAAATAAACCTTATTCAATAAGAAAAAAGGAAACCATTTGATGTCAGATTAATAAATAATTATTTTAACAAACTTTCAAATAAATTATTTTAGATATATTAAACATAAAATGCAATAGCTAAGTGGTCTCTGTATCTAAATCACTTAACACCAGTCAAATGTTTTTTTTAAAAAATAATAGAATATCACCTTATATGTTGACAAGAACATCTCACGATATAAAAGATGAATTCTATTTTTTATTGTAGTCTAAAAATAATGCACGTGATAGAAACAGATTGAGATTAAATCTGCCTACAAATTTTAAATCAACAGACAAAGATAAACTATTTTAAAGTAAGTTAATAAGTAATTATTTTTACATCTTTTTACATACACTAATCTTTTTATAGATTTAATCTCAATGTGTTTCTACCATATGCTTTACTCTTTATGTATTTAATACTCTTGAAATTAGGATAAATGATGAAATGCATCTATCTATTGAGGTTGTCTTGTCTAATGATTTGTGATATTCTATTGTTTTATTTACATTTGTCTGTTATGAAATAATTTAGATATAAAAATCAATTAGCTATTAGTATTTTATGATGAGATATGTTGTGATGTATTTGGAGAATATTTCATGCATAACCAATAGGTATTTGAATTGCCTAAAGGCTAGAGAGGTCCATAGTAGTCTATGGCTAAAATTATTAGGTTCCTGTAGAAGAATTGGATGGAACATTTCATCATAGAATTTGTTGATAGGTTTAGCCTTCAAGCAGATAGTGCAGGTTTTAAGACTGCCAATATTTGCACATTCATACCAGGCCAATGAAATAGCATACACAAAATATGTTTTAATTTTATAGGTCCATAATGGTCATATAGGCAGTGTATATAGATTTGGTCCTGATGCTTGCTAGTATTAGCCCTCTCCATGGATTCTTTTTATAATGAGGTTAATATAATAATATATTATTAACAAATTTTATATAAGATCTTTCTCAATTTTATAATATAATGATGTAAAGATAATTCTTGTTTGATGTATAAATCATGATATTGGAGACCTTTGTCCATGTAGTTCATCTAGGTATCTTTGATTATCGTCTACTGATTCATCTACAGTTAACAATGTAGCTGTAAGTGTAAAATGGTTTACTCTAAAGTGTTGGGGAGATATTTGAACTGGGTGGTGGCTTAGGATATTAAAACACAATGCTTTATTTCCCTATACAATGTGCTAATTTGTATTAAAATTTCTGTAGGGATAAGCTGTCTAATTATTAAATAACTTCTATTAAAAAATCCAAACATTTATGCTCAGTAGTAATGATTATGTTGGAACTGAGGAGAAAGTGGTTAAATTTTTGAAATGCCCAGTTGATTGCCAGGATTTTCTTTTTGTTTATTGAATAATTAAGTTAAGATTCCTTGAGTCCATTGCTATTAAAGTGTACAACTTGGTGTTGTTGAGTATCATTAATTTGAAACAACACATCAAAACTAGAAACACTATTATCAATTTGAATAAAAAGGGTTAGGGAAAGTCTGGATATGCCAATATAACCTGATTTAGAAATTTACTTTTGATACAGTTAAATTTTCATTTATGTTAGTTGGATCAATTCCAATGACATTCTTTAATAAATAATTTTTAAAGAGGTTGGATGTCTTGAGAAAATTTTTCATAAAATTTATAATAAAAATTGCATAGTCCTAAGAAAAACCACAATTATTTTCCAGACATTTATGTTGATTTTCATATTGCACTGCTTTTATCGGGATGAGGATAGATTCCATGTTGCCCTACCAAATGACCTAAGAAGGTGACTTTATAAGTTATTGCAGTACTACCTTTTATGCTAATCTTGAGATTGATTGCATAACACTCCTAAAAAATAATTGTAAATGATGAAGATGCTGCTGAACATTTTTTGATGCAATCACCACATCATCAACATAATAAATTACTATGCTTTTTACTTTCTATCAGAAAACTCAATCAAGGTATCATGATGCCTAAAAGCCATCTATTTTTGATCTTGGGGATGCAGATGTATCTTCTAATTGCTGGAATCCAGATCAAAGGTTGAACAGATTGATTTACCTTTAAATTTCAGTAAAAGATTATTAATAGTGGGAGGTATCTCCCTTTAGGAACTGTGATGACATTGTTTTTATGCATTGAGGTGCAATGTTATATACTCACTCTTTATTAATAATGACTAGTAGATTATTATAGAAAATATATACTTCTCTTTAACATCCCATTATGTCATCTGTTGTATCTGTGCTTCAACTTGATACCAGTATTGAAATGGTGTGAGATAATATCTACTCTGAAAGTGTTCATCCCTTTACTCATCTGCTATGAATGTATCCATTTATAATACCTGGTTTATTTGAAAAGACATCTGTGAAAGTTTTAAAAAGTGTCTGTGCCTCTATATACTACTTTGCTAATAACATATCTGATTCCTTTAATTTATTTTTAATGTTCAATTGTGGAATGTTAGCACAATTAACATGGTTAATATAACTGTTATAAACTGTATCAAATTCTATTTCTCCATCTTTATACTGTACTTTATTTTCTTTAAAATCTAATGTGTATTGGTACTGAGACAAAAAGTCTGACCTGAAGATTGTTTTATATATTAGACTAGGCATAATTAAAAATATGTTCTCAGTATATAGAATACTAATTTATAGACTTATCCACATTTGTTTAGTTTCCAACATAACACATTTCCCATTGGACAAACTAACATGAGTATGGCACATGGTGAAGTAAAAAAATTTACCCATTTTCTTCAAGGTTTTAAAATGTTATCTCTGACATGATAAAGGTTTAGCTTCCAGTATCAATTAATGCTTGCAGTTGAATTCTCCATTTTTATTGTTAATATAGGGCAGTCTTGCATTACTTGAAGTGAAGAACCACTAACATTATCAAATATTATAATGGATAAATAATATTCCCATATTTCTTTATCATGATGAATGTTCCAAATTTTTGCTACAAACTCTGAAGGGAGAAACATCACATCAGATTACATTTAGTTTTCTGGAACAGTGGGTTGGTATGGGTACTTCAGTTCCATTTGATGTTTCATTCATTGCTGGTAAAAATAAAGTTTGTTTCTAGAGGCAGTGCACTGTCTTTTTATTTCTGGAGTGATTGTATAATATAAATGCCCATCTGCCTGATGATATCTCCTCTGATTTGGCTTGCTACAATTTATGGTACAACTGCTTGTATGATGTGACTCAAAATAATTATTTTCACTTGGAGGAGGAATTTTAAGATCTACAGCCTCTAATAACTCTATCAAATATTGGCCAACATGATGAGTTGTATATTGGTTGGTAAATTGTGTCTTATGAATAATACAGGTTTCTGTCAGATGAAAAGCTGACGGAGATCTTAAATTTTACTACTTGTCTTAAGGATTTCTCCAGTGTCTGGCTTGTATGAACATTGAGACTGTCCTACCTCACTCCAAAACCATAGTACAATTGCTTTTTTACATTTATCATAAGTATTAGGATAGTAGTACCTTGATATCCACCAGTTATTGGCTGTACCACTTAAAGGCTGCACCATTTAAACAATTTGTAGTGATAATGATTTTTTTTATCAATTAAATTATGAAATGTAAATAGTTCAGTAAGTCCATTTAAATAATCATAGTGGGTTTTCACAAGGCAACTCATTAAATGTCTTTATTCTGACTATTGTGAAAACAAAACTATTGTTCAAGTTGGTTAATGTATTATTTATTTTAAGAATGTCATTTATTTTGTTAGTGCCTATTTTCTGATAAACTGTATAAAGTTGTTTTATTTCTTCATGTTTATTTGAAATACTGACATTATTAAGAGAGTAATCTATCTGCCAATCTTATCTAGTTCCTTTCTTACAGAATGTATAGGAAGTGATGACATCTGCTCTTCTAATTTTTCAGTTCTGTCTAGGAACTTTTCTATCATGGCAAATACTTTAAATTTTATGATTTGTGTATTTAAGTTGTCTTACATTACTCGATCATAGTGTCCACTTCTATCTTTAGCTGATTTACATGGTGGAGCATCATTTGTTCTATTCATGCATTTTGAATTTCTTGAGATTTGTTCATTTCAGTTTTGTAGTATTGAAATTTTGTTGCTATAATATGCCGAGTTTCTTCAAGTTGCTTATGTATGCATATGTTTATTTTTTAAATATTTGTTATGTTTTTTTTATTTCAATCTTTCCATAAATGTGAGTTTTTTCTATAGTTTGTATTATTTGATCAATCTATTTATTTATCTTATGGTGATTTTTTTCATGTTTTTGGTATAATGTTTCTTCTAGTTTGATTCTATTTGCTTTTGAATGAATTACATTCATTTTTTATTATCTTCTTTAATTAAGTATATTTGCTCTTTCAATCTCAATTTCATTTGTTTTTGGTTATGTTCTAATATAGATTTCATCTGATTTGGTTAAGTTCATTTTTGATTAACTTCAATAGTTTGATTTATTTGCTTCTGATTATGCCCCATTTGAGTTTGATTATCTTTTTGATGATTATCTATAGTTTGGTTTATTTGCTCCATTTGCTTATCCTTCATTAATCTTAATTCCGTTTATCTAAACAATGTGTTAATCATCTGCATCATGTCTAATTGTGATGATGTTGCAGTATTTTCAAGCATTTTTTATTATTAATGTCTTAATGCTTTGTTTGATTGAATGAAATTACTATCTGAATGAACATTGACCATATCTGAAGTTTCTAAGCTATCTTCTTCATGTCTAGTTTCAGATGAAGTTGCTTCCAATATTTCCTGCTACTTTTCATTATTTTTAGTTTTTTTCTCTATTTTAATAATCCTTAAAATTTTTAAGTGCAATAAACTTATTGTGTGTAATGCAATTATAACTGGATACACTACCAATATTGTTAGATCATTCCCATGAACGCTATGGAGCACAACATTTAATTGTAGGTCATCTTCACAACAGGACTTGCTTTGTTCTTTTTTTGGTTTTGCAATATAATTACAATATAAAGAAAAATAATAATTGTCTAGTCTACCATACCATTCATTTAACTCAGGCAAATTGAAGTTTACAATAATTAAAAATTGAAGCTCTCATCCTGAGTGAACCAAAAATTTCCAATTAGAATACAAGTTACTCCTGATGAATGTCCAAAATCTTTTACATAATAAAGCAACAAATGATGTAATAATAACTTATTTACAAGGGTACTTATTCATTTATGTATAATTTATTTTCTTTAATAAAATTAAAAAATCATGTAACAGTAATTTATTTACAAAGTATAATCATTAATGAATATGCAAATTATTTCTTTAACAAAATACTTTAATCTTTATACATCATAGTATCAATATATTCATAGTATAATGTAACACAATCATCTACCTTTAAGCCTGTCTTAAACTTAAATATAATTCTATGCATACATGAATCCATAAATATAAACATTTCTTTGACTTCCACTTACACATAGGTATGTTCTATATGGGATAGACGTCAATGCTATCTTTATTATAATATTCATACGAAATAATTTTTTTAGATCCTATTTTTAAACATAACTGCTTATATAATAATAACTATAAAGGGATGACCATTTAGTTGTAATATTAACTGAATAAATCTTCACTAAAATGTTTATAAAAAGTGGCCTTTTGGAGCAATTTAATACAACTACAATTTATATAGAGATGAATCATTCTAAGATTGATCCTTAACACATTAAACTGATAGGAATGTATTATCCCATATGATTGCAAACATATGTAAACTATTTAACGTTGAACAAACAACTGTATATATATATATATATAAATTACAAGCATAATTTTAGAACAACTGTATATATATATATATATAAATTACAAGCATAATTTTAGATTTGGGGTAGTTTTGATATATATATATATATATATATATAAATCCATCTATATAAAATTCAAATTTCAATAATGAAATATAAATTTAAATATTAACAAATGGGTCTAATGAAAACAATTACATCGTTAATTAAAATTATTTGGGCCTTAGACAATTTATGTGTATATTGCACTTACATGATTATCATTATTTCTTTACCTTTTCCTTTTTTTAATAACTTATATAAAATTCATAAGCTCAGCATATATATATACAATTTTAACTAGTAAAAAGTTATTACAATTCATTTCCTTTTTTTTTTTTTGTAATTTTAAACAATTTTTTTCTTAAATAATATGGATAATAAGCATTATTTATAATTTCAGATTATTTAAAATAAAGTACAAATCAAACTTCAATTATAATATTTTCCAAAACAAAATAATTGACATTTACTTCTTTCTGACAAATATTAAAATGTCTGTTTAGGATGATAATATAGTATTGTAATTTCTTGCTGTTTTTAAATAAGCCTATTTCTTCATTTCAGCTTGAGTTATTCAAAGATTTTGCTAACTGTTAGTTATGTCCTTCTTTTTTATTCACAAATCATAGTGACAATGCTTGGATTTGAATGAAGTAATATTTCCTTCTGATTATTATAAAAGACAAATGATTTTTATATCAAAAACTTAGTTTCTCTCTTGAACCTTGTTTTAGTTCTTTTTTTCTAAAAAAAACCTACAAACAAACATTTGTATATCACTTTGTTTAGAAGAATTTTTTTTTTTAAATGAATAATGGATTGTTCATTTCACTTTATACATGTAGTACTAAAATACTCAGCAAATTCAAATTTATTGAAATTGAACTTTTAAAAAAAATCTGATTATGAATTGTATATTAAAGTTCAGGAGTTTGAAGTCTTTTACTTCATTTTTTGAACTAGGAATTCTCGTGAAATATATGGAGAGTGAGATATATTGGATTGAAACTTTTTATACTGAATGATAGCTTAAATATGCATTTAAATTATTACATACATAAATACATATATATGTAAGGGTGTCTAAAATAGCATGGTTTAATTCATAAATAATTAAGAAAAGTAAATTCTTTTTCAAGTTATGAAAAAATAACTCTTGGTACATTATCAAAACACCAAAAATAAAGAATTCACCAATTTTTTAAACTTTTTAATGTTTATAAGGAAATTATTACCTACATTGATGAACATTCAGAAAAAAATTAGTAAATCAATCATGTGAAAATATGGTACTACTGATGAGTCAATTGGTAATCATTTATACAGAAATTAAGACAGAAACTTGCATTTAATAATCTTGATTAGTCATTGTAAATATGAAATTAGCATTGGTAAAAATACATAAGGATTACAGGTGCAAATCTGGTGTCATATTAAATGTTATTCACAATCACTAAATTAATTTTGATTATTGTCCTTTTAATTGTTAATCCTGTAGTACTAGTGCAGAAACTTATAACTACAGTACCCAAGTATTTTATAGCCTAAAAAGCCATAAAGTCAACTGCATCAATTGTACAAAAGTTCCCAGTACTATGATGACTGTTACAAGTGATCCCTACTAATAGACTTCCCCCTATATCATCTACATTTCTAATCACACTTTACCAATCAATCCTATCAGCATCAAACAGATTAACATTCTCCATGACTAATAAATACCCATACTGGCAAACATATGCTATCCTATATCTGGAGGCCAATAAAGATCATCTTTCTCCCATGCTTGGTATTGATAACCACTGGCTACTCTGCTCTTTAAAAAAGATGAAACCTGGAGCCTAAATTTTTCAATTTCCTAATACATCTTAACCTATATTCATTGACATCATATTTTCTCCAGTATTGCTGTCTATATAAACACATAAATTCATTTTTCACTTTATGTAATGCCACAGATGATACTCAACAACATCTTTTTCAGCAGTGTCAAGCTCTCAACCAAATGAGGACTAATTATTATTATTATTATTATTATTATTATTATTATTATTATTATTATTATTATTATTATTATTATTATTATTATTATTATTATTATTATTATTATTATTATTATTATTATTATTATTATTATTATTATTATTATTATTATTATTATTATTATTATTATTATTATTATTATTATTATTATTATTATTATTATTATTATTATTATTATTATTATTACTACTACTACTACTACTACTACTACTACTACTACTACTACTATTATTATTATTATTATTATTATTATTATTATTATTGGTATTGTTATTGTTGCTGTTGCTGCTGCTGCTGCTACTGCTACTCCTACTCCTACTTCTCCTACTACTACTACTGCTACTGCTACTACTGCTACTGTAATACTGATACTACTACTACTACTACTACTACTACTACTACTACTACTACTACTACTACTACTACTACTATTTTGTTTTGACTTTTTAACAATTTGTTTCTCTTGAAATTGGAACGATCATCTCTGAAAGATGCTATTGCCAACATGCACATGACCACATACATGCAAAAAAATAAATGATTTCCAATATATGTTTTTCATGCTGAACCAGCACCCATCAGTTTGTTCAAATCATCATCTCCCTGACCCCAATATATATATATAATCAGTGCTCAGTTTTTATTAAGATAGAAAATCTCACTTTAATGGACATGGTTCAATTTTCTTCATTCTTCAACTCTTCCATCATCCATACCATTAAAAATCTGATTTTGGCATATTCAGAGCTCTTGCTTGCTATTTTTATTGTCATATCCATATTGACTGAAAATAATTTTGGTGCTTCATATATAGGACCTTAAACCATTTAAATACACTGAAGAGCAATGAGAATAATAACAACTGAATCTGTAATATTTAAACACAAGTATAGTATATATACTTAAGCTAGATGTAAATAGAAAAGATTAGGAGATCATTTATCTTTTTTATATGTATGTGGTCATGTGTATTGGTGGTATAAGATAGAGTCAATGCCTAAAAGAAGCCTGAAAGTCTGGGTTCAAATTCATTCTAATTACACCTAGCATAAATATATATACTAGCACTTAAATATATCATTCTAATTACACCTAGCTTAAATATATATACTAGTACTTAAATATTAGATATATATTCACATATGTACACACTTATACACATGCACACATATAAGTATGTGAGTCAAATATTTTCATGCAGTATTTAAGATGTACAAAAAATGGGGAAAACTCTATGCAATAACTAGATAAAATATGTGATTATAATGTTACTAGGCAGCTTCCAATATGTATCTTCTAACCAAAGTAAAAAAAGGATTAAAGATTTTTTAATATTATAATGAGACTAAATGGTATATATATATATTGAAACAGATATTCTGTTCCTCATAAATATTCAAAAGATTCCCCCCCCCCATTCAAAAATGTCTAGCGTGATTCAGTCTAATTGGGAATGCAATAAAGCTGTGAGTTGTTAAAAAAAAAATCATATTTTTAATTTTGTGATTGATGGATTTGAACAAAATGTTATATCGTCTTATTTTATTTTATTTTTTTTATCTGTCTCAATAAAAAAAAAAGAAATTAATTATCCAATCATTAAAAAGAAAGAAAAAAAGATACTTGAGTTAAACTGAGGCAGTATTCAAATTAGGCACGTCGTTAAAAAAAAAAAAGAAAAAACTTTCATCTTACACAGAGAAGCAGAACATATTGAATTTTTTTTTTAAAAAAGAAAGTGTATTACTTAATCCTTTTGACAAATTAAAATATAGCTTTAACTAAACGTGAAAATGGAAAAAGAAAACTTTGCTAGAGGAATTATAATAACAATGGGATAATTTAGCGGCTTCACTCTCTCCACGCTGTGCCATGACTTTCCATTGATGAAATAACCCGCCTTTTTTTGAGTAAAATGGACTGCAAAACTGGAAGGTAATTATGTTATAAGAATGTTTAGACATCTTTACCATGAATTATAAATTGACATCATGAAATATCTACATAAAAATTATTTTTATAAAATATTAAAATATTTTTATCATATGTTATAAAGTGAAGTTATGAAACGGTTGCATACGTTTTGTTTAATAAAGTATTAAGACATCTTTACCATACATTATAAAGTGAAGTTATGAAATAATTACATAGAGTTTATTTTATAAAATATTAAAACATCTTTATCATACGTTATAAAGTGAAGTTATAAAATAGTTGCGTGGAATTTATTTTGTAAAATATTAAAACATGTTTATCATACATTATAAAATGAAGTTACGAAATGGTTATACGCAAATTTATTTATAAAAATATTTGAACGTATTTACTATATGGATTAAAAAATGCTTTAATTGCATACTACTTCTATCTGAGTAATGTAACAGAACTTATGTGTATGAATATACTGTTATATTTGATTAAATTAGAAATGCTTCAATTACTAAATGATAAATGCTCCACAAGCCAAACAGAGTTTATGTGTAAGAATATACTTCTATATTTGGCTAAATTATAAATGCCTCAATTATCAAATGATAAATGCTCTACAAACCAAGAATTGCTGAGTTCAAATGTCTACCAATTGGTAATAATTCATAAAATGATGAAATGCTCTATAAATCATAAATACTTGACTGCTTCTAAGCTTCTTATAATGTAACAGAGTTTATGTATAAGAATATACTTTTATATTTGACTAAATTATAAATGCTTTAATTACCAAATGATGAATACTCCACAAGCCAAGAATCGCTGAGTTTAAATGTTTACCAATCGGTAATAATTCATAAAATAACAAAATGTTATATAAATCATAAATACTTAACTGCTACCAAGCTTCTTCTCATAAATGGATTCAAAATGAATTATTGTTGAATTAGAATATTTCCAAGCTTCTTCTCATAAATGGATTCAAAATGAATTATTGTTGAATTAGAATATTTCCAAGCTTTTTCTCATAAATGGATTCAAAATGAATTATTGTTGAATTAGAATATTTCCAAGCTTCTTCTCATAAATGGATTCAAAATGAATTATTGTTGAATTAGAATATTTCCAAGCTTCTTCTCATAAATGGATTCAAAATGAATTATTGTTGAATTAGAATATTTCCAAGCTTCTTCTCATAAATGGATTCAAAATGAATTATTGTTGAATTAGAATATTTCCAAGCTTTTTCTCATAAATGGATTCAAAATGAATTATTGTTAAATTAGAATATTTCCAAGCTTCTTCTCATAAATGGATTCAAAATAAATTATTGTTGAATTAGAATATTTCCAAGCTTCTTCTCATAAATGGATTCAAAATGAATTATTGTTGAATTAGAATATTTCCAAGCTTTTTCTCATAAATGGATTCAAAATGAATTATTGTTAAATTAGAATATTTCCAAGCTTCTTCTCATAAATGGGTTCAAAATGAATTATTGTTGAATTAGAATATTTCCAAGCTTCTTCTCATAAATGGATTCAAAATGAATTATTGTTGAATTAGAATATTTCCAAGCTTTTTCTCATAAATGAATTCAAAATGAACTATTGTTGAATTAGAATGTTTCCAAGCTTCTTCTAATAAATGAATTCAAAATGAACTATTGTTGAATTAGAATGTTTCCAAGCTTCTTCTAATAAATGGATTCAAAATGAACTATTATTGAATTGACTATTTCCAAGATTTTTCTCATAATTGAATTTGTAAATGAACTATTGATAAAAAAAAAGGAACTGCTTCTAACTCTTTTATAAGTAAAATAAAAATGAGTTATCATGTGGATAGAAGTGAATTTCGTTAGAAATTGCAAATTAATTGTTATTTAATAAATTTTTTTTGTTACCAAAAATTAAATTGGTTATCCAGTTATCCAGTTTTGTTTATTTATCGCATCACTCACCAATTATAGCACTGGTTCATGAGAATCTCATGCCTTCTGAGCTACGTCTGACATAACTAGACCTTGGCAAGTCAGGTTGTAGTGAGACGAAACTCTAATGGCACTGTTTGGAAAACCAAACATATAAATGTTTAGATGTTCACAGTCTCTATGGTACTACATCCTCTGATGAGCAGGAAATATTGTTGTAGGAGGCATTAACATCTGCATTAGGAACGTCAATTGATAGTTCCTTCCTACAGCATGCTCATCAGAAAAAAATTACAACTGATGTAATAGAAGGGTTGTACGCGGGTCCGGTTACAATATATATATATATATATATATATATATATATGGCTATGAATGTATGAGAGACTCTTAATATTATGAAAACTAATAATACACTCAGCTAAACTCAGTGATCTCTTAGTTATCTTTCACTATTTATTACAGAGACATGCATTAAAATAAAAGGAAGTTTCAAAGCAATAATAAAATGCATAATTATAAAGTAAATAAATAAACTAAAAAAAGGGAAAAACTCCACTCATTCATATGTAGTACTTTTTAAAAATATACATTTTCCTTCATCAAAATAATAAATAATTTACACTTAAAATAACATATAATAGAATCTTTATGACTTTTCTTTAATCTCTTATTTAGAAATATTTATCACCAAATAATTATTTATTGACATGATCTGATCTACTTTACTCTTGTAGAGTGAAATATATAATGTACCTTTCTCATGGTATCATAAACAGTCATGAATTTCTTTTGCCCCCACCATAATTAGGATACAAATGAATGGATTAACAATTAATGAAAGAATAAATAATGATTTCAGGGTTCTTGTTGTTATCTTTGGAAACTATACTATTGTATTGTGTTGCTAACAAATGACTATCCTAGTAGACTATAGGAGACATAAATGCATTTCTGTTATGAGCTAATGTATCTAATATATTATAGTAATAATAATAATTACATAAAGAAGTGTTTAATCTGCTTAACAATTACATAAAACAAAAATGTATATATAGAAGGCACATGACTAAATAGTTTAGCTTTTTCTAGTGACTTTAAGTGCTTGTTTTATTGAAAACTTGCAATCTTTTTTTTCCAAAACCAAAAGGTTTTGTTATTTTTTCACCTTTCTTCCTGTGTTCAAGAAGAGGATGAAAGGAAATGAAAGTCTGATATCAAGTAATAACCATGATATAAATTCCAGCATGGACAATTTAGCAGTCAATATGGAAACCATTTGCAATTCAAAGCAGACAAGAAATTCTAGAAAAAAGAATGATAAGTCACAAAAAGTATTGGAATTTCATGAATGAAAAATTAAATATACATATTAATCATTCCTGAATTAGCTCAATTCTGAGTTTGTACAAAGATTCTAGCATAAATACTGATCCCAGAGAGATCATTGCAAATAAGAAAAATAAGGGGTCAAATTTTTTTTAGCATTAATAACAATATTAGTGATAGGAAACATGAGAGAGCTGAAGTCTAAATAAACAAATCTAGTAATTTTAAAATTTCGAATCAAAATAGACAAAATGATGATAAAACACCCATGAAAGGCAATCTCTTTAATTTTTCACGATGATCCAAGAAGTGCAGAACTCACAGAAAAATTCATAGATTTTCCTAAACTGCTTTCTAATAGTGCTAATATATCAAAAAATGTTTTAGATAAAACTAACCTGTGAAGCTCTAAGAAGCATACTTTCAATTTTAATACATCAAATGATGATTATTTCAATGTAACTGCTCCTTTAGCTCCACATACTCATGCTAATAGCAATAGCACAAATAAAATATTTTATGCAAATATTTTACAAATTGAAAGCAATAACTCTAATCTTCTAATTTATGAAACATTCTCAAAACAACCAGGATATAGTTAACATATTTGATGATGGTGCAGTTGCAGCTGTGCAGAGAATGGCAATTGAAAAGTGTATGCACCTTCATAGTCTTGACCAATCAGAGATTAATAATATCATTACTGATTTTAATTCCACAATTCCTGCACAATTGTACAGATCATTTATAAGTTATATAAGTGATACAACTTTTATTCTCATGGTTTCCAAACAACACAAACAACTATTTAATTTTCCTATGGATGACCTTTGCAGGGAAGTGTCTGTTAAAAATTATTGATACACTTCAATAAGTTACTTAATCATTCTAATAACTGATATTTAATAGTGGAATGTCATGACCAAATGCAGAAGAAAATTGTGCAAAATGCATTAAAATTTATTGAAAATAAAATTGTTCATACTGTTGATATGAACAGACCCATGATTCTAGCAGGTCACTTCTTAACTGTAACCAATCTGACCTGCAGAAACTGCTGAAGTCATATGGTACAATTTTGAATTTTAGGTACCTTTAGAAAAGAGAGCCAATATTTCAGTTTTGATAATTTCAGCACTGTTCTCAATCTCCTTTATTAAGGGAATATCCCAAACTACTATCCCAACTATACACTGCACAGGTTCTGCACCTCTCAAAATCTCATTTCATAATGTACCTCCACAGTGTTTTTTGTAAACTCTGTATGCATCTAGTAAGTCTATGCATTCACTGCAAGAGAAAGAGTACAAGATTCCATAATTGTAGTGAGTCAATTTCACAAGGCAAGCATCCGATGATAACCAAGCTTAGTGATATGCCATAATCCCAATCAACTAATCCAGTGATGGCTTATTGCTCTGAGTAGGTATACATTCCTTTGGTTTCACATTTAGACTCAGAAGGATTCTGATTCAACTATAACCAATATCCCAGATGCTACCAGGGTCAAAAGTACGAAAAAGGTATGAAGACTGGATAAAAATGCTGGGGACTCCTCATCCACTCTGGTGATCCAGAATGCTTACAATTCTATTGAGAAGTTCATCTGAAAATGATTAAAATAGGGTCAAAGGAAAAGAAAAATGCTTAAAGTGAATGATCAAGATCATGAATTTGAGAAATCACAATTATTGCAGATCAGGGAATGTATAGAAAAAAGATCTGTATATACAGCTATGCAAATGGACATGGTGGATTGAGATCACTTAAAAGTGCTGAAAACTACTGAAAAATCAGTTTTGTGTTTAATCCTTGACAAATTGGAAGACTCATATCTGGGTGGTCTAAGTAAACCAATGGAGAATAAATAAAATATATTCTCCCCAAACTATGATTTACTTTGGAAAACTGTTGCAATCTTAGAATGAGGCTGAATATGTTGGAATAAAATGTCTGGGGTCTTAACTCTAGAAAGAGCGCTGACACCATCTCCTACTTGACAAAGCACTATTTTCTGATGACACAATTTCCTACTGGATGAGGCACTATTCTCTGCATCTGATTTGTTTTGCAAAGACTAGATTATATTCCCAATTCAATCCTGATATTCTCTCAATTAAAACAACTTGGATAATTCAATTATTCTATCTCAAATCAACCCTCAGATGGGGTAGCTATCCTAATTGTGTTCAACTCACCTATTTAACTTTTTAATGTAAATCTTTTAAATCCAAATCTCCTTTTTGTCTTCATAGGTTTCAACTCAGTTAGACTTAATATAGTGTTTTTCTTAAAGAGGGACTGCTCTATTACCTATCATTTGATTCATCTAATTAATCTTATGCTCAATGCCAATCCATACTCCACCATTATACTTGGGTAATTTATTATGTTCTATGACCACTTTAATGCTAAATATATACATCTATTGAACACAGGATTGATGTGTGCACATGATTTCTTTCCACCAAATGCTTGCTCCTATTACACAAGACAATATAACCCATCCCCTTTTCAGATCACCATGCCGTAACTGTAACTTTAACAGTAGATATGCTACCCAACACTGCACAAATAAAGTCTACTATCAGAGATACTCAATCTGTGATTCCAGAAGCAATCATCTCTGAAACATATGTTTTCTTTAGGAAAATTGTTATCCTTTCCTTTGACCTGGCTGAGGTGTGGTTTTCACACACCAATATCCTTAAATCACTAATAACCTTTCATATTTGAAGGAGTAAAGGTCTGATAACTTCCTGTGGGAATCTGAAGCCATCAACATTACATTGAAGGGCATGCCACCAACACCAGCCTCAGTGGAATCTATAGTCAGTTTGAAGCAACAGTACATGAAGACTCACCAGACTATCTCCATTTACTTGGTGACCAAGAAGTACAGGTATATCTATATAGATCCCATAACTTTTTCAAAGACTATATTAGATGGGTGTTTTATTACTGGAATAAATCTAATACTCCCACTGCTATCAAAATTGCAGATGGAATCAATGCTGGCAGTAGTATGATAGGCAAAAGTTTTGCTACTACAAAAATAATCTTGCTGATGTTCTGTATCAACCACATCTTCCTGTGTACTGTCATCCACTCAGTCCAAATCATTGCATCATGGAGACTGATATAAGAGCAAAACTTGCTTCCATGCCAGACTAAACATACCTAGATCTCTGGAATTTCTAAATTCATTCTCAAACACCTAGAAGGATTTACAATTCTCATTATTCATAAGATAATAGATCTCCTTGCCTCCAGAAGTTTTGAAATTTAAGGCCTATGTCCCATTGGAATGCTCCCTTTTATCAAGAGATGCATCTTTCTTTGACCTCTTGAGAATCTGAGACCCATCTCAAAGACTCAATTAATTGTCAAATTAATTGAATTAATCATCAAGGATAAAATCAATAAATAGTTCTGCCTTACATTTTTAAGTTAGAGTTCTCCAGAAAAGGATCTTTGATTGCAGAAGCAGTGAGTCTCTTTAAAATCTTAGTAGACCACACCAGAGTGAACACAATATCTAAGCCAGCAGTAATACAACTGTATATGTCTGGAGCTGATATGGTGAAGATCCCGCAGCTTATCTATATGCTTGGTGAATTAGAGACTCCCACAGGCATAATCAATATTATTATCAACCTGCTAAATAACAGGGAAATAGCCATATCCTTAAATGGGAAAATTTCCAACACATTTAAACCCACAAAATCTATTTGGCAGGGATCTCCTTTGAGGGCTCTTATCTTCATTATATATATTAATCCTTTTTAGAAATCATTAGAGCAGAATCTTCCTAAGTTATTTTCCCCCAGTCTAAACAAAAATATCACTCAGATTTCCTACATGGATGGCCTGGCCCTGATGTCTCACAAAATCATTCCCAAACTTATGCAACTTATATCTGAATTTTTCTCAAGAGTTGGGGATTCATTTAATTTCAACAAATCTGCTGCATGGAGAATATTCTCGGGGAAACCATATCCTCTCCAAACACTGCTAAGACACAGAAGTTCTTAGGACTACTATCAGTCTCTTCCCATTGGCAATGTGGAGGGCTGTACAAGACTCCGTTCTTGCTTCAGTCAGTAACATAACTAATTCTCTAGCAAAAGTGTATACCTCATTCTATGTGAAACTTTCTCTGTTTAATATATTTGTATTCCCCAGAATAGCATGCTTTCTGACATTTCATTAAATTTATGAGCAAATTCATAAATACTCCCTATGTACATGCTTACTGTGGAAGGATAGGAGTATGGCCATCAGTCACAGAAAGATCCAAAGGCACTCCAAGTGAAATGGCCTTTCACTACACTTACATTATGCAATTCAGCTTCAATACTGCTATAATTTAATAAAAAAAATCAGTTCCTTTTTTCCAGAAGCAATACCATTTCCTTCCATTAACCCTACAGAAACTCCTACCCTACTAATAAAAAGTGGTTAGCTGAGATTCTTATGAATATTTCAAAAATAATTGCACTTCCAATTCAATTAAATTCTTGCCAAAATTAACTATTGGGATGCTTATTAACTCATCAATGATGTTTTCTTGCCCTGTCTCTGATCCATCAATATCACTAACTTTAGTCTTATTAAAAAATTTAGAGTATGAAATCTGGAGCCAATGTTCTTTGACTTTCTTGTTAAATTCAACTTGGATGATATCCCCACAAACTATTTTCTTGTCATGCATAGGGGATTCATTTCCAAAGATCCTGCATGCCCACTGTTTCATAGGGAAGAGCACACTATATTGCATATCTTTAACCATTGTACAAGCACTACAGGGTTGTAAGAGCTTGATTCAATTGATATATCAAAAGAAGCAATCAGTAATTGATGCACTTAAATATGCCATTGCCATTGGAGATTTTGCTGTTGTAAGAAGTGCTTCATTTTTGGTGTACAACTTCTGGCTAATGAGATGTAATTTGCTTTTTAATCCAGCTGACAATGAACCTCTGCAATTCTTCCTTCAGAAACTAAGGACAATGAGAAATAGAGACGTGAAATTAGTGCGACAGCTTGCCTACAAAGAATTAATTTGGAACGGAGAGCAAGCCATGGTTTACCTAATTGTGCATCTGATAATACAAAATCTTAATTGGTATATAATAGATTGATTTGCTTTCCATATCTGATCAAATATGTACTGTGTGTATAGCTATATGTAATGCATAAATAATAAAATTCTTGATAAAAAAAACAAAAATAAAATATATATAATTTAGAAAAATCGTGGTCTTTTGATACTCACAATGTCTCTCAGAATAATAGAAAGAATGGTACCTTCTATATCTTTCTATTACCCCAACAACAACACAATCAAAATAATTAAGTTTAATTATTGTACTTTTTATTAATAATATAAATGAAATAATGTGCAGTCTGAAAAATGGATTAAGTAATCTTAAGCAAGATTCAATAAATATTCATTTCCTATAATTACATTCCCATCTTTCAAATTAAAACATTTATGAAATTTTTCACTTTTAATATTGAGATTTTGGATTTGCATGAGAATTGATCATCTGATTCACCAAGATTTCTGTTATAACTAAGAATTCAGAACACAAGAAATCACATATAGAGAAATAAAAACTAGATTTAAATAAAACAACTAAATTTATTAAAATACTAGATACAAACAAAATTTATTTACAATATCAAAGCAAAAGTTATTTGCCAAACATAGGAACTGTTACATTTTAAGTAGGTTATCATAATGGATAATACAAACCTGACTCACTAATAAACTATTTATTGGAGTTATAAAAACATTTGGATGAGTAATTAAGAAAACATTTAGTTGTGGTAAATAGTTTCAATATTTAACTAATTTATTTTTAAACCGTTCTAACTAAATCATCCCATTAAACAAACGTTTAATAAAAATAGCTTAAATTATAAGCTAAGCAATATAATCTATGAAATATTTAACCTATGACAGATAACAATTCATAATGCATTTCTTAGCAATATTAACACATTACAGATTAAAATAACTTTAATATGAATTATTCTATGACTGATATTGAAGTAGCAAACTTGTATGATAATGATGATTATCATATCCAGACAAATAAAACAATTATTATCTAGTATTATTTTTTTAAAAATATGGAACAGTGATTAGAAGTCATTACACACATGTAATATATTTGGTTTATGTCTACATAATAACGAAATATGTAACCTTAAAATAACATACTAATTTAACAGTGAATTACTCTCAGATGGTGATGAAAAACAACATTGTGAATGCACATTTCCTATTATGGTATGTACCAAAAATAAGCATTTAAAATTACTAGGGTATTGTTGGTTTACTTGTTACCTACTGGAAAGGCACATAAGCACAATACAGACATTGTTTCACTTAAGAAAAGCAGTACAAATAACCAAGTGCACATTGAAAAATTAAGTACTTCAATATCTATCCTATCATTGCCATATCATTCTTAAAAAGCACAAATAATTTCATCTTCTACAGTCAAAAATATTTAATAACATTATGTGGGATAAATTAATAAAGACAGATTCCTCAGAACAAAGCAACAAGAATAATAGTATAATGGATTCCAATATCTATATCTTAGGGAAAATACATGTTTGGACAAGGTCTCAACACATAAGAGAAAATGGAATACACACCATAAAAGGATACTCTCATGGGAACTAGATATCTTAGCAACATATGAAAATAATCCCAAGTTAGAATATAAACACTATCTTTTCATGGAATACAAAATATGAAAAATGGGGAGAGCACATTCCATCCACCAAAGCACAATAAGTGAAGGATGCATAAATTCTAGACTAAATGATGGCAAGATAACAAAACTATCACTTACAAACTAGATAGTTTGATTTTCATGCTAAAAACTGCATACATTAAGCAATGGTTGATACCAACAAGTTTACTGTCAGTGAAATGACTGTAAAATATTTAAAATAGCACAATAAAAATTCTGCATTAAATAAGGAATTCACACATGCAATGAACAGAATAAACTTTATAAAGTGGACATAATAGCAAAGTAAATAGTACTAAATATATGACTATTAAATATTCAGTTATATTAAATTTAACCATAAATTATTATATAATAATTATGAAAATACTGAACTTTTGATAGACATACATTGGCTGTGACCTATGAGTAGGTGAAACACTCATAAAGTCTATTAAAAAAATGTAAGAGATAAATATCTCTACTTGAATAAAAAGCATTATAAAATTTACCTTAGACAATACATAAAAATATATGAATTTTACTTCCAGGTTGTAGGAACACCTACACATTCTATTATAAACCCATTAAAGAATAATATAATCATCAAATACCGTGACATATAAAATATTATAATATATATATTAAAAAAACACATTAGTTCTTTAGCAGAAGTTCTTCTGTAATGAGCATTGTATTGAGGGCATGATGTTTTTTCCCTAAATGAATTATTCATAGAATGAAGCATCTGTATTAATTAAATATATACTTTTTATAGAAAATAAAAGTAAATATAACTTTCCATAAGAAAGCAATAAATAAAACATTAACAAAAGTCTTAATTCTAAATAAGCAAAATTTGGATCCATTTAAAAGAATTGGTGAAATATAAGCTAGCTTGTTTGAAAATTTTCATTTAATAGCACATAATAATAATTAAGCAAGTTTTCCACTGGATTTTGTTTGTCTGTGGCTCCATTGGAAATAAGCAATTTTTTCTTTTCCTTTTTAAAGAAATGCCCATTTAAAAAGCAATTCTTAATTTTTTTAAAATTCACTTAAAGATATCATTTTTAGTAATTTACCTCAAACATAATAATTAAGCTTGACAGTTCACAATTTAACACAATGAATTTATTAAATGTCCATTGTTGTTATATCTGAAAACTACATTTATTCTATAAAGCTTTTCTTTTTAAAATTTTTTACTTGAATTTCCCCCAAGTATTTCCTTTTTTTGGCAAAATACAAAGAAAGCAAAGCATAACTTAAAAGTTCTTCTTATGAAAGATGACAGTTGTTTGTTATTTCCAAATTTTATATTGAGCAAGTATTTTAAAATATTCATTAAAAAGTTAATGTAAATTTAACTTTTACACATTAATAACTTGCAATAATAATTAATATATAATAGTTTATCTTCAAATCAAAATTTTTTAAAACAGTCTTTTCTCTCTTCTTTTAACACTTTAATCTCTTTTTCCTAAAGGTAAAACACAATAGCAAGAAGTAAAATAGTGCAATGTCCAACATGGTTTCATAAATTAATATCAAAAAAAATGTCACCCAGTTTCTTTCATAATTTACTTCAAAGCATAATTGTTGAAGTTGAATCGTTATAAGGTGATTATTCTTTTGAAGTATGCTATGAACCGAAACATCTAATTAACATAAATTTGAATACCCCCTCATCACTATCAACCGCACACAGATATGATTATGAAGCCATAGAGCTTTGAAAGCACTAAGCTTTAAATAGATTTAATAATATATAACTTCTTTAATGAGTGTTATAAGCACATAATTATTGATATTATTAACAGTTAAGAAAGAGATTTCAAATTGAATCCAACAATAAAAACTAGAATACCTTATAAAGTTGTCTAACAATTCATTTCAGGTTAACAAAATATAAGACTTTAGTAAATTAACACTTAGATAATAAAAAAATTAAAGGAAATTATTACTGTTATTTAAAGTTGAGAAGATTGCAGTGCACCTGAAATTATCAACAGCAGTGGTTAGTCAGGAAATGACAAAAATGAAGAAGCCCATATATAGTGATAATCCTCATCTTTTATATCTCTCTTAACAGATCTCACCAATTAAACTATGCTGATAAAAATAGACTCCTATGCGAGAAAATATCTATTAACACAAGGAACTAATTAGCAAAATTATGTAATTTTGTTCTACATTCTTAACAACCAAAGTTGAAGAAAAGGTGAACAGTATCTTATTATTTAATACATTTAATAAATAAAATAAAATAATAAATATTATTTTATTACTTTTTTAAAACAAAATATCACCTTTTCTTTTATTTATGTTATCAGAAATTTTTATTTAAATTTTCTAACCCTTTTATTACTGAGTTAAATCAAATATTTATTTTCAATGTTTAATGAATAAAATGAAATATCTTGGCAATTAAAACCAAGAAATCAAAAATACACATGTCTACATGCATTCTCACACACACACATGCATACAAGAAATTTACATTCTTCTAAATTAAATTTATCCTGATAATTAGCTTATATTTTTTTAAATAATTGAATATTATTTAAATAAATTAATAAGCTTTAATTAGAAATACCTTTTCTTAAAACTTACAAAATAAAAGAACTTAACCAGATGTTTAGTTAGTATAAAGACAATTAAATAATTGCATTTTAATACTCATACACTATCTGTTAATATTTTTAAACTTTAATTATAAAATAAACTCTGTCTAGCTTTCTTTTTTTCTAAGGTATACATAAATTAAATATTAACTTTTAATCTAAAG